>CAUZXS010001022.1:325000-347529 GCA_963585895.1 Sepioteuthis lessoniana | reverse complement strand
GCTATTCAATTTATTCAAACAGTTCTAATTCAGCTAAGTATAAGCACAGATGTTCTATATTAAACAATTCAGTTTAGTGTAAGTAGAGTTTCAATGTGAAAAACAGTTCCATTTCAAATAATTCAGTTTAGCATAACCACACAGTTTAAATGTAAGTACAAGAACATTTCTATTTCAAGCTATTCAGTTTAGTCAAACAGTTCTAATTCAAACAATTCAGTTTAGCATAAGTATGCAGTTCTATTTAACCCATAGATAGGGTCCTATCAGGTACTACCATTCTGTGCCAGAGTGGACCTGAGAGCAATGGCAATGAAGGGGTGCTCAGCATTCCCCAAAACTCCAGCATCACTAACTCACCTTCAGATGGTTTAGTGTCATATCCAGGACACTCATTGGGGTGTCTCATACAAGTTGTAGAATTCATCAGAATTTAGTATTGCCTGATACTAATAGTAGAAACTACTGTTAATTGTAATGTATGATTTTGGTGTCTGTGTTAGTATTTAACCAACCCCCATAATATTTGGACGTGATACAAAGTTGGTGCCCTGCAAGAAACAACTCTCCCAAAAGGCAGCTACGAAAATTGCTCATGTTTCATTGCCATTTCTCCATCAGGGTTGCCTCAAGTGCCGAGCAATCAACTTGGATCTTTACAGTGTAAATCTCTGTGGTATAATGGCTAAAGTGCTGTACTGTGGCCTCAATGTAAACAAATTCAAATTCCATTATTGTGTTCACTTTCAGACTAATACCCTTAGGGAAGGCATGAACCCCTTTATCCCTAGAGCTATGGGTTCAATTGAATCACTGCTATTCTTTTACAAGGATGGCTTTGGCATTAAATAACCCATGAAGGTTGATATGTCATCAAACAAAGAAACCAAAACCAATCAGATCTTACTCCTTTTTAGACAAGAGGGTAGGTGCTGGCTGGAGGGAAGGTTCTCTGAAACTTATACTGCCTATAAATAAGGTCTTATCCTCTCTCTCCCAGTTCCACACTGCTGGAATGTGACACAAGGTCAGTTTAAAGTGGAATCCCCCCCCCAAAAAAAGAAGCTAGCCTCTTTTAGGGTTGAGGGCAAAATAGTTCACTTCCAATATCATTCCTTTTTTTGGGGTGTCTCAAGCACAGGACAATATATATTTACCAAACTCCTCTGTCAACACTAGGATGTGACAATGGGTCAGTTGTTTTTTGTTTTTTTTTCCTAAGTAGAGTACATCCAGTTTCCCTTCTCTTAGTCAGGTTATTGTACCAAGACTAAAGAACCTAGTCTGCCCTACTATTTACTCATAGCTAGGGGTAATAATAGGAATCCTGCTTTTTTTGTTTTTTTTTTTGTTTTTTTTTAAGGGCATTGTGAAGTGAAATATAAACAGCCTTGTCCAAGATTTGAACTCTGTAAGAAATGTATTTGGCAACCAATGAAAACAGTTATGCTAAAAGTGCCTCTTCAAATTAAAAATCAGTCCTTACCCTCCCCACTATAGATGAGAGGTGAGGTGCTACTTGGCCAGGGAAGGCTTTCTGAAGTTCAGCTAATTTATTTCCTCCCCCAACACTAATGTGTCAGGTTACCACATGACAAAAAAAAATGTAGTCTGTCTCTAACAAAGCCTTCCAGATAACAACTCAGGTGTCAAGAGTACTTTCAGGGTTCAGTGCATTCACTGACCCATGGCCTCACAGAAACCCCTTGTGATGCCACCAATCTTGTAGCACAGAAGAAATGCTTCTGTATTTTTTTTTTTTTTTGACTTCCTGTGTATTTCTTTCAGAAAATCTCATCAATGCAATTGCATCTTTTTTTTTTCTTTTTTCCCCCTCCTCTTACTTTGGAAATCATCAAATGTTCAAGGCAATGACTTTAAGTTGTTAAGTTGACTAAAGAGTTGTTTTTCTTGTACACAAAACCTTTTTCCTACTATCTTTCTAGTCTTAGTGTACAAAAAGACAAACAAAAAAAAAAAACAGCCACTTATTCCTTGGCACTATTTTGCAAAATCTCACTAATCAGATTTCTTGCTTGCATCACGTCTTCACTCAACAACTGCTTGTGAATACAAGATATGCTATATTTACTTGTGTACAGTGTGATCTCTAATAGAATGCAACTTCTGACTTTTTGTAGCTAAAAATCAGTAATATAGTTTATCTGCTTGTATGATGCCCTATAAACAATATGATTGAAGCTTGCTTAGAAATGATTTTCATTAATCACTTGAAATCATATAATTGGTGGAATAAAAGCTTAGGCCAATGGTCTGAGAGACCAGGGTTCAATCCCAGGTCAAGTCATACCAAAAACTCAATAAATGGTACTTGATACTGCCTTGTTTAATACTCAGCATTATAAGGTATGGATCAAGAGTAAAGTGGAGCAATCCAGGGAAAGGAGTAGTGCTCTTCCCTTACACCTCAGTGTAGTAGCTATTGAAAGGGGAGACTTTAGCTTGCCCACGCAATGGTCGCCAACTTACTTGGCATTAAATAACCCAGCAAAGTTTGCATGCTGTAAAACCATTCGACAATGAAAATATTGGTCATCTTTATTATTTTTTTTTTATATTTAAGTATAAAGCCACTGTCAATTTTTTGACTTTTTTTTTTTTTTTTTTTTTTTTTTTTTTTAAATGAAATTTCTCAGATTATACTTGAGTAAATAATACGACTTCCTTGTTATTTGTATTTCCTTTGCATGTGAAATACAAACTAACAAGCACCTCCTCACACACACCTTTTTAAAGCAAGGAAGTAACTTAAGAAAGGAAAAGTGGCTGTTTCCTTTTTTTCTGATTCACTTTTAACTCTATGAATTTGGTTTAGAATTTCTGCTGACCTCTTCCTGTCTGGGTTGATAATTAAGAAAAGAAAAAAAAAACAAAGCATCATTTTCTCTGTTTTATAATGTAACTAGACAACTACTTGTGAGCCCATTGGGTTCCTGTTGACTTCTTTTTAGGAAGGAGTGAAGGATTCTAATTAGCATTTCATAGTTATCTCCTCAATGTTGATCTCCTTGAATTTTGAGAATTGACATTAATATGAATGCAAACCCAACAAAGTTATCACTCAGTTGCAAATTGCTTTATTTTATTTGAGCATTTTAAGTACATTGCTCTAATAGAAGTCTAGCTATGATGTGCTGGTTTATGATTATGTACAAACATGAGAAATTTAGTAATTGTTATACAAATTTGACTTTGGCCTTTTCTGTAGTTGAAGTTTATTGTATCCAAAGAAACTTGGATTTTTCATCTCTGAAAAGGCAGATACAGTCTGGAATCAGTGTTGTTGCAAAAGCATCAACCAAAGAATTTATAAATTTAGATTTACTTTTGTTTCGTTTTTTTTTTATTGGGGGTTAACTGGTAGATTGAGATTTTCATCATGTCGCGCTGTTAGCACAAATCTCCCTGACCGTCTCTATCGTCCATTGCTCCCAGAAGGTCTTTCAGGCTACATCCTGTATTGACACAGAACTGTTGTATATACATTCTAGCTGGTCGTCCAACCTTTGTTTGTCTATGTGAAGGGGTCTACAAGAGTACGTCTTTTTAATTATCAGTAATTTCTTAACTATGATTGTATGGCTTTTTAATACATTTTTTTCATGTAATATTAAAAAAAAAACAAAAAAAACCCCAGCTTTTTAGCTCTTCTGTTCTAATCGTGAATCCTTTTTCTCTCCTCATAAAACTTATCGATCTTATTTTTTCATTTTATTCATATATATATATATATATATATACATACACACTTGATTTCTAAGTGTAGTGTAGACATATTAACAGATTTCTTCTGTGTTACCACCTGATTGATTTCAAAATGTAGTTTACCTGTATTTTGACTGTTCAGATTTCTAAAATCAAAAAAAAATTTTTAAGTTGTCTTTTTTATTTTATTTTTATGTATGCATAATACAATTGAATATTCTGCACAACAAATTCTGCACTCATTACAATTGATTTGCAACTTTATTTTCTTCTGATGATTGTGTGATCCACATGAAACTTTAAGTGACTTTAGGAATTCATAATTAGGATTTTTTATAATTTCAACCTACTCTACCATCGTAGCATTGTGCACTTCTAATGCACTTTTCTTATTTACATTTCATCTTATATACACACACACACACCTAGTGGGTAGAGTGTTTGCCAATGGCCTGAGAGACAGAGGATCAATTCCAGGTTGTGTCATACCAAAGACTCATCATTATATGGTATGGATCAAGGGTAAAGTAGAACAATCCAGGAAAAGGAGTAGCACCCTCCTATACACCTTGGTGTCGATCGTGGTTGCCAACTTCATATATATATAAATTGATACTACAATCATCTGTTTAGATGAGTAAGCATAGATAATAACTTTTGCAATCATCTAAATTTTATATTGGAACCATAACCTCTTACCAAAAAAAAAAAAAAAAAAAAAATTGGCTAGAGCTGATCATAGAGTAAAAAGTTAACTTTTTTGGTGGAGGGGAGTGATTAATGAAAGTAATTTCTGTGATGGACTCTTTTTTTTTGGGGGGGGGGTCATTACGTAGGTTAAAAGGCAGTGCTAAATGGCTAAGTCTAGTCATATGGTAAGAAAAAAGGAATGGAGTTTTCAGTACTGTAAAATGAGTCATGTCTTCCAGTGTCATAAATTTTTCTTGTGCTTCCACACTGACAGTATCATTTCTTGTCAAGTGGACTATTTGTCGCCACTTGACCATCTCAGATTTGGTTCAAACTTGGCTTATACCTTCTTTTGGGGTCTAAAACCAAATCCTGTAAAATATCTTTAAAGTTTTATCTGTTTAGAATTTTATTTTTACATTACGTGTTTCATTATCAAATTGTCAGAGATGGAATCTGGGTGTCAAGATGAACTCTATGAAAAATAGATATTTCTTTTTATATATATATATCTATATAATGAAAATAATCCCTACATGGGCGAGTCTACCAACTTTTCACCAAACAGCTCTTCAGGATTGCTCTGATTAAGTGGGTTAGGATGAAATAGATTTTATTGGTTAAAAAGACCTATTCAAAAATTTAGCATATTTAAAAAAAAAAAAAAAAAAAAAAAAAAGAAATTCCCTTTATTCAAGAAACCAACAAAAAAAATTCCCTTTTTTTCCTTTCTTTCCTTTCCCTTCCTTCACTTTTTCTCTTCATTTCCTTTTCTCCATTTTTTTTTTCTATATTAAACAATCTTTATTAATCCTTTTATCCACTAATTAACCAATTTTTCCTATGTCTGCAAATATTGAATACTTCAGATCTTTGGTTAAGCAATTCCTTTGGTTTATTATATGAAGCTATGGTTAATTTTTCCTCCATACATAGTTTACAATATCTATCCCCCCCCCACCACCACTTATATTTACTACCTCTTTTCATGATTTCCCATTTAAATATAGGATCTGTACCAAATTTGTTTTTAACTTCCTGCATGTAATTGGACAAACTAGTCCAACTCTTCTCCCTCAAGTTATGGGGAAATAGTCGGGGCAGACTGGGTTCTTTAACCTTGGTATGGCAACCAGTCTAGGAGAAGTAAAACTCTGAATCCAAACCTGTTAAACTCTGCAAAAAAAATGATCTTGTCACATCCTGCTTATGTGAAAGTTTTGGTGTGTGTGTATATATATATATATATATATATATATATATATATAATCTGAGAGAGAGAATGATATGAGAAAATGACTTGTCGTAAAAAGGAAAAAAAGATGAGTTGCAATACTGGCTTTGTTGTTGAACAAAACTGAGTGAATTAGAATATCCTAAATATTGAAAAATTCAATATTTAGGATATTCTAATTTACTCAGTTTTGTTCAACAACAAAGCCAGTATTGCAACTCATCTTTTTTTCCTTTTTACGACAAGTCATTTTCTCATATCATTCTTTCTCTCAACATGTACATTGAGGTGGTTTAAAGAATTGAATAAGAAATCTACCAACTGGTTTACAGTTGGTAGATTTCTTAAAAAAAAAAAGATCTTCACGAAAACTCTGAAAATGATTGGAGGGGAAAATGGATAACTACATACAATGCAGTGAAATTGCAGAGACTGCATTCTTTAGCCTTGGTATGGCAACCAAATTTGAATGAAAAATTCAAGCCTGCCATGCTCTGCTTAAAAATTGTTACATTATACTCATAGCAGAGGCGCTGGGTAACTATTATGAGCACAGGCTGAAAAGTTCATAGGCTGATGTCATATCTGCTGTTGATGACAACTTTGACCAGCTGTATCCTAGTGCTACAACTCTGATGGAAGAATTCTGGACTGCAAGGGGGTCTATTTAAAAAAAAAAAAAAAAAAAAAAAAAAAAAATTTAAATCTCATTTGGTCATATCTATGAAAGGATCTTGGTCAGCCTATGAACTTTTCTGTCAACTCTCATATTTTGATCAATATATTTTTAAAATTTTCATATACACACTCACATCATAATCTAGTGAAAACAATACATCCTAACAAGGTTTTTATTAGAGCTATATATTTTGGGGAATAAAGCAATTATTAGTTCAAATTGCTATTGAATGATAATTTTGTGGGATCTGCATTTGTGCTGAACTTTTTTTAATCTTCCAAATTCTCTATGGTTAACTCAGAAATTCTTATTAGAATCCTTCATTCCTTTCTGAAGAGAAGCATCAATATCATGATAGACCACAGTTAAAATGAAAACCCAGTGGGTTCACAGGTTGTTGAGTGTGTGGGTATAATTTTTTTTTTAATAAAGTGCTATATGAAATTTGTTCACAAAGTACATAACCAAAAATCAGAGCTAAATTTTGTGTTAGCATGTATTGGGATAAAACACTGTATGTAATTATATATCTATTTTGTCTGTAACTAGATTTGAGAAAGGTTACAAAACTTTCTGAAAGTCCCTTTTGAATACTATAGCATCAATGAGCAGAGTTAAAAATCCTACGTTTCACTTCTTGTTAATACCCTTGAAAAAGGCTTGAATACTTCTCATCTCCCACCAAAAGAAAAAAAAAGAAAAACTCCTGCTATGGGTCAATTGTAGAGTAGACCGAGTTCTTTAGCTTTCCTATGGCACCTCTGGTTTAGAAGGAAAAACACTGAATTCAAAACCTGAAGTGTGTAGTTTAGAGAATCTTTGGTTATATTAGTGTGCCATTCTTCTGTTATCTGCTCATCTCAAAAATGTGGATGGTCCTATATAAGCTAACCTTGTTGGTCGATTTAGAATCTGCTATCTGTATATCCTGCAGTTGAGTAAGAACTCCCCCACCACACACACACACACTCACACATACAAAAGAGGAGTCTTGGGTACAACTCAAAACTGCTTTTGATAGTAAGGCGCCAGTTCTGAAGCTCTGGAAAATGTAGAATAGCCCTTTATTGCTATTACTCCCAGGTCTACTTGATTTGGAGTGATAGTATCTGTTGGGATCTTATCTTATGGGTCAGATTTGTTTGAAAATTATTTATATTAGATAGGAATACATTTAATGTATAACTGTAAATTATTTGAGTTAAATTTAATAACTATTATGGGACTGGAGTAGTAGTTAATGGATACCTCTGTCCTATAATAATTGTAAATGTGAACAAGATGTTATAATAGGAAAGAATTTGTTCAAAAATAAAAAATAAAAATCTTGTTATAGTTGGGTGTGTTGTCTCTCTGAAAATCTTTCATGTAATAAAATAAATGTTGACAGATGTTTATTTTGCTGAGAACAAAGTTACTATGGCAAAAGTAAAAAGTGGAAAATGTGTTATCTGAAAATGTGTTATCTGAATAACACCTGTTGGCCTTGAATTTTGGGTGTTTTCTGTATCATCAACTCCTGTCACCTGTATGGAATATCCAGACATTTTTTAAAATTTTTTGTTAAGTCCATTATCAGTTTTAATCAGAAGATGTCTAACTTTCCATAATACATTGTAAATAAAACTTTTTTTTTTTTTTTAAATTTGAGCCTTGAGTTATTTTCTTATTTAGATGTAGGGTACCTTGATTAATCAGTTTAGAAGTTGGAGGGGTAGGTAAAGTCAGTCAAAATTGATGCAAATCAAAACAATTATCCCCACATTTAAATTAATGTGATCTCAATTAATTTGTTCCTGTACAAGAAAATTAAAATAATTCATAATGAAAGAACTTTTTAATGTTTGATATAACTATTAAAAAAATAATGATAAAAGTTAGTTGTGACTAAAGTCAAATTAAGAAATATCTATAAAAAATTAAAAATCCTTTTTTTCTCTGGGCTTAGAAATTATTATAATTGTTGTAATCAGTATTTTTTAGGGTGGGAGGTCATTGTTTTTATTTTGAGAAATACTTATTTCTATTTATATCTTTGAACTTATGATTTTTTTAAAATCTATTTTAATTATTAAAATTAATATCATTCTTTTTTTAAAAAAAACAAACTATTCTTATTTTCATAAATATTTATTTTATTTATCTATAGTTTTAATGTGTGTCATCCTCCTCCACCATGTTACAGGAAATGTAATGGATGTGATGGAATGGGACTTGGAATTTTCCCCGGAAATTTTTGATCTAAGGAAATTTAGACCAATAATTCAGTTTCCTTTTAGATAAAAAAAAAAAAAAAAAAAGAATTGACAATTCTTTTTTTGTATTGATTCTTTTTATTTTATATTTGTACAAGGAGATAAAATCTAAATTGTTTATAAGTTGGATTTTTAATAATTCAAATAAAAAATAAAAAATTCAACTATCTCAAAACCTATAAATTGACTTTGAAAACTAAAATCACTAACAAAAATATGTGCTAACAAATGACTTATGTTAAATCAAATTGTTAGAAATAGAACTGTTTGAACATTTAACTGTGTGTAAACAAATGACTGATGTTTAATTGAATTGTTAGTGATACATAACAATGTTTGGAACAATTTAACTATGTGCTAACTAATGAGTAATGTTGAATAGAATTAGTATTGGTTAGCAATACTTGAAATTCATTAACTATGTGCTTGAGTTGAATTGTTATATGACAATGCTTAAAAGTATTTATGTTAGATAGCAATATTTAAAACCATTTCAGTGAGTGGAAAGAAATGATTAATGCTAAATAGAACTTTTTATGTTTGAATATTTGGATCCATTTAACTGTGTGCAAACGATAGTAATACTTTTGTGCAAACAAATTAGCACCGACTCATTAAAAAATATCAACTTAAAAATCATATGTAAAACCATTTTACTGTATGCAAGTAAATGAGCTCCGGCTTGTTTAAAAATGTTATCTACAAACTATTTATAAATCATATATACTATGTATAAGGAGGATTTGGCATTTAATAACCGACAATGGTTGATATGTCATAAAACCAAATCGTAGAAAACCTTGGGGGGAGTTTATATGACCAAATATAAAATTTTCAAATTTTAAAAAATGTCCTTATAGATTTCACCTGACAGTTGTAAGTCTGTATTTGTGAGAGTGTAACAATGTAAATTATTACCCCCCCCCCAAAAAAAAAAATTTGAATAATGAAGAGAAATCTAAAAGTACAGAATTACCTCACCACTTAAAAATCCATTGCATAACAAACAGTGCAACACTCTTCTCTCTCTCTGATTCTAGAACTTGGTTTTGATTGTGGAGGTGGGGCTACTCATGTTGCTTGTCTTGGGCAGTAATAGCCTACTGAAGCCCATCTCTCTCCAGCTCATTTGAATTCAGTGATTTTTGTGGGGTTTTGTATGTGTGGGGGAGTCATAGACTGGTTGTCATTCCAAGGTTAAAGATTTTTCTGCCCTACTATTTACCCATAGCTGAAGGGAGAATTGTTGGATTCATACCTTAACACTATGAACTACCTTGTTCAGGATTTGAACTCTGATTGCTGAGTCCACTTATGGCAATTATCATTATGCCATAAATGTCACCACTAATTGGAAACCACTAGAACAGTAAATTGCTAGCATCAAAAATTCTTTTTTTTTTTTTTTTTTATTAATTATAACTGACTGACAAATGTACATAAATAAAAATTAAGATAAAACAAAAAAACAAACAAACTGGAAATTGTTGATTTTTGAAAATTTTTATTTAGGTAATAGAATGAAGCAAATTCTGATTATTTCTTTATATATTTATGGCAAACATTTTTTTTTAAATTTTAGTGACATGATTCCAATATGTCGGAACAAATTCTATTTATTATTGATTGATGTAATTTTATCTTTTTATTTTTCCCCCCTAATACTTTCTTTCTATCATATCTATTTATACAAATTGATCTTACATACTGGAGAATAAAACTCTATTTGAGTGAAAGAGAGAATTAAGTTGAATTTTTAGATTTTTATGACTTTCAAAATATCATGGTCTAGATTTTTAGAGACTTGCTTAAGAAATGTAGTCATATCTCTCTTCTCCTTTTCTCTCTCTCTCTCCTTAATTATAAATACAATTTTTCAGTTGGAATCATGAAATGTTCAACTATAAACAAAGAATGTGAGTGGCTTATTGTCACTTTTCTTGCAACCCTCTAGCTGTTTTGTAACTCTTATTTAGATTTAGACACTCAATGAACAAAGCTGTATCAAAATTGTTTTATTTCTTGTCATGTTTCCTTATTTATTTGGGTTTTTTTGTTGTTTTTTCCCCAGGTACTGGGAGCGTTATTTATTGCACTGTCTTCATGGCTACTCATCGAGAAAAACAAAGTGGTCAAGAATTGGATGGAATTCTTCCTGGATCCAGTTTCCCTCATCTGCTTGGCGGGAGCCATTGTCGTCTTTGTAGCTTTTTTTGGTTGCATGGGTTCCCTCAGAGAAAACACTTGCTTCATACAAACGGTGAGTAATTTATCAAGATATATATATATATATATATATATATATATATATAAATAAATAAACCAACCATTATTCACTAATACTGCTTGACCTGATTGTTGTTATAGTGACAACATTTATGCTATTGTACTGTCCAGCCTTTGTTGTGATGACCTTTTGGGAATTTTTAATCAATCCATGGAAATATTGTTGTCATTCTACTGTTCATGTTTTGATATCTTTTATCAGTTAGTTCTTCCTTGAGATGTCACTATCTATGCAAAATGTCATGTCAATTTAATTATATTAAATCTTCTCTGAAATTTTGAAATGTCAAAAAAAGAAAAAGATGAAAATAGATATTTTAAAAATGTAGATAGATAAAATGAATATTTTTAAAACTATAAATAGATATTTTAAAAAATACAAAAATAAAAAAAATAGTTTTGAAATTATAAATAAAAAATAGTCTTAAAAATATAGATAAATGAAATAGATATTTATGAAAATAAGAATAGTTTTTTTTTTGTTTTTTTTTAAGAATATTAATTTTGATGAAGTAAACTTTTTAAAAATATAGATAGAAATAAGTATTTCTCAAAATAAAAACATTGAACCCCCCAAACACTGATTATAACAATTATAGTAATTTCTAAGTCCAGAGAAAAAAGGATTTTTAATTTTTTATAGATTTTTCTTAATTTAGTGGTGCCTTGACTTTAGTCACAACTAACTTTTATCATTATTTTTTTAATAGTTATATCAAACATTAAAAAGTTCTTTCATTATGAATTATTTTAATTTTCTTGTACAGGAACAAATTAATTGAAATCACATTAATTTAAATGTGGGGATAGTTGTTTTGATTTGCATCAGTTTTGACTGACTTTACCTACCCCTCCAACTTCTAAACCAATTAATCAAGGTACCCAGTATCTAAATAGAAAATAACTCAAGACTCAAATTTAAAAAAAAAAGTTTATTTACAATGTATTATGGAAAGTTAGATATCTGTCTTAATTTAAAAAGAAAATTCTTGTAACCTGGATTGTTCATGGGGTTACTACTCATGTAGAGTATCTTGGGCTGGAATAGTTAATTACTAGTTTGAAATCGGTTTCCTTCCCCTAGACTGGTTGCCATCCCAAGGTTCAAGATCCAGTCTTCCCTGCTATTTAGGTGGAGGGAGAATAGTTAGATTCATTCCTTTCCCAAGGGTATTAGCACTGTGGAAATGCAATCAGTCTTGTTCAGAAGTTGAACTTCAGTAGCCTAGTCCAATTCTTGTGATGGTAACCACTGTCCCATGAGCACCTCTACTTGCTCAGTTGGCTGGGGCTGTAGAACACACTGACTGCATCTCTACAAAAGAGTAAGACCCTTCCCTCCCCAAATGAGTATCCTGGATATGACACTAAACAATCTGATCATGAGGTTACAGTAATGCTGGAACTTTGGGGAATGTAGAGTAGCCCGCAATGGTAGCACCTGATAGGGTCATATCTATGGGTCAAATAGAACTAAACCGTGTACTTATGCTAAACTGAATTGTTTGATATAGAACTGTAAAAAAATGGACTTGGCATTAAAATAACCTACAATAGTTGAATTGCCATAAAACCAAACCAATCCAAAACAAGTACCTCTGCATTTAAAAAAAAAGAAAAAAAATTAAATGAAGGCTGCCTTGTTGACTGGGGCTGTAGAATACACTGATTGCAGAGAGTTAAGATTCTCAGGACACTTATTGGTGGCAATAATGATACTAAACTGCATCTGATTGTAAGGCTCCAGTTTTGGAGTTTGGAGAATGTAGAATACCTCTTCATTAACATTACTCCCAGGTCCACTTGGATCCAGAGTGGTTGTACCTGTTAGGGTCCCATCTATGTGTCAAATAGATCTATTTGGTCTTTTACAAGGGATTATTATTAATATCAAATAGAATTATTTGCATTAAATTGCAATTTTTGAAACCATTTAACTTTGTACAATCAAATGAGCTCTAACTTGTTTGAGAATAAAGTTACCAAAAAATCATATGTAAAAGCAGTATTTGGCATTAAATAACCATCAAGGTTTAATATGCCATTAAACCAAATAACCTAAACTAACCTTAAATGAAGGAATGTTTTTAATTTAAAATTAAAAGTTTGCAGATATCAGATATATAAAACCAGATATAACTCTAAGAAGAGAAAATACGGGGGGGGGGTATTTAAAAGGCCTAAATTTTCTTTCTATGTAAAATATCCTGAAAATCAGCTGTTCTCTATGTATGTAAGAACTAACCATTTTCTCTCTTGCAGTACAAGATCAGTTTGATGTTGGTCCTGATTGGTGAAGTTGCCCTTGCAGTCATCTTCTTTGTGTCTTACTCCAAACCAGAACTTCTCACTGAACTCAATATGTCAGAAGCATTTTTTAAAAAAGCCATTATGTCTTACAGAGAAGATCTTGACCAACAGAATTTTATTGACAGTATCCAAGAAAAGGTAAAGCAACAAAATAATGTTTGTATGTCACTAAAATTCTCATAATACCTGTGTGTGTGTATATATATATATATATATATATATATATATATATATATATATATATATATATATAAACATTTCAAACAAAGCTTATGTTTTCATGGTAGTGCTCAATAATAAATTTAAGTTAAAGAAACAAGGAATGTGTTAAGTGTGTTGAACTCCGAGACGAATATTTAGTATTGTATATAGTAAAACCAAGCATACCACTTATTCAAAATACTATTAGTCCTCAGTGGCAGTGGTGAATGATTAGCAACACACCACTTTGGCCCTTATTTGGTCTGACAGGTAGTCAGGTTGAATCTGATCAATTGGCTGGTTGTGTCAAACCCTTGCACCTATGTTTTATCCCATCTGTCTTTTAAATCTTTACTTGCAGCAATTTCCAAACCCTTATCTTTTTGGTGCAAGAAGGCGGTGGCTGAAGGTCAATTGCATTGAGAGAATAGGAATTTGAACAGTGCTGAGAACCTAAAATAGGCAACAGCTTGAAAACCTACTCCCAGCTTGAGTATACTGGTCATGTATCCCTGTCTCAACCAAGGCGAATGGATTTCCCCTTTGGTACATTCCCTACACAAGTTTGACTCTCTGGTGAGTAATGGAGAACAGGTCCAATGGAAAATATACTGCATCTATGGCACTTTCAAATAAAACAAAATGAAACCTCTCTGAATCAGACTCGGAGAATGAGGCAGCAGACTTCCACAGATTCATTGTTATTGAATTTTTGGAGGAGGTCTGCCTAGCCAAACTCCTGCCTTTCCTCATAGAAAAGTTATTTCTACAAGGGCTACTCCAAAAACTGTTAAGAAAACCAGGAACAACAACTTGCTAGTCAAGGTGGACAGCTGGAGGCAGGCAGAAAGCTTATCAAAAATGAAAACCTTTTATACGACGAAATGCAGAGCCTAACTGCATAGGAAACTTGACACTTCCAGAGGAATTATCAGTAGAGAGTTGGCATTGGCTATAGAAGAGGAGATAGCATCAGCCCTGGGAAAACAGAGTTACAAATATAAGAAGAATCTCCATTAGATACAACACTTACATCCTGACATTTAATCAGCCGCATACTCCCAAGGAAGTGAAGATCAGCTATTATCTTGAGAGTCAAGCGGTATGTCCCAGCATCCCTGAGGTGTTTCAAATGCCAAAAATATGGACACCACGGAGAAGCCTGTAGAGGACAACAGACATGTGCCAAATGCAGTGAAAAAGACCCAGACTACTCGGAGGAAGATTGCTTGAAAGAAATTAAGTGTACAAAGTGCCAACAAGATCATCCGGCTTATGTAAGATCTTCTGATGTTTACAAAAAGAAAAGGAAATACTTGAGGTGAAACACAAGGAGAATGTGTCCTTCCTGGAAGCAAGGAAAATTATAGGAACCTACATAGAAAATAGCTACACCTCTGTTGCATGGAGGGCGAATACAACCAATTAAGACAACAAATATAGAACAGTCATAGAGAAATTGATCCAGTTGGAAGCAAATGATTGGTCAAAGTTTCAGGAGCACCTGAAAAAACTACACTCAGACGAATTTTACCAAGCACCAGCTCAGCAACAGGTAGTCCAAACAAAAGCACACAACATGAACTACTTCTAAAAGTGCAAAATCTCCAGCAAAACAGCTGTTACATAAGTCACCAATCCGTCCATCAAAAAGCATGAAAGACAGGCTAAAAAACTTGTCTCTCATAAAATGTGAAAGACTTAAATAAAAATCACAAGTTCCCATTAGCCAAGCTGGGAAAATACAGATGAACACCAAAGGAAAGACCAGGAAGCACATTCAAAATGCCCTCAAGAACAAAGTTGCCTATAAGAATCAAACAGTGCAATGTTCAGGGATCGACAAAACCCCTACAAAGATCCTATAGTATAGAAAGTATGGATAGTGACACAGACTGCATAGTTGCCAGCCTTATTCTTGAGGAAGTGTTAAATAAATACTGTACTTGAAACTGTGGGCAAACTTATAAGCTCAATCACTTTTTTAAATATTAATCTCTTATATATGATACATATCTATTTAAATGTGTGCAAACAAATGACTGATGCTAAATTGTTACTGTTACATAGCAACTCTTGTTATAATTTAACTGTGCAAACAAATGAGGAAAAATAAATGGAATGATTTGTATTTAATAGAAAAACTTGAAATCATTTAACTATTAAGAAAAATGAGCTTAGATTTGTTCAAAAATGTTATTAAAAAAATGTTCACACACCATGTGTATTTAATATACAAGAATCATTAAATAAGTTTCCAGACTTTTTTCGTATGGGCACTTTTATTGATAGTACACACATGAAACTCTAGTCCCCTTCGAATTAATCTCCTCCGGCTGCAATGCACTTGTTGTACCATTCCAACAACTTCTGGAAGGCCCCATGGAAGTCCTCTTGTGTGAGCATGTCAATGACCTTCGTCACAGCCTCTTTCATCTCAAGTGTCTCATAATGACAGCCTCTGAGTTTAGGGAATAAGCAAAAGTCACAGGGCGCAACGTCTGGACTATAGGGAGGGTGAGGAACTGTCTTGATGCCCATCTTGCTCGATTTGAAGAGTGCTGGCCTCTTCCAACGGAATCTCTTCCTGAACTCCCTTAAAACCTCAACATAGTAACCCTAACCCTTTTGCCAATCAACTCTGGTGTTCTGACTTCCTTATTCCTCCCACACCTCTCATCATCCCTCACAGACTCCCTGGCTTCCTTGAATCTCTTATGCTACTCAAAAACTGATGCTCGATTCATGCAAGATGCTCCAAAAGCCCTCTTATCCCTACAGTTATAGGTTAAATAGTAGCAATACTATTGGCCCAGTCAGCTGGGACTGCAGAATACAGTGATAGCATCTCTGCAGATGAATAAATCTCCCCTAATGAGTGTCTTAGGTATGATGCTGAATTCATATGATGGTGAGACTTCAGTAGTGCTGGAGGTTTGGAGAATGCAGAGTACCTCTTCATTCTCATTGCTCCCAGGTCCACTCTAACCTGGCATAGTAGCACCTGATAGGATCCTATCTATGGGTCAAACAGAACTAAACTGTAATTACACTAGACTGAATTGTTTGAAATTAAATGTTTTTACATTTAACTCTGTGTAAACAAATGACTGATGTTTAATTGAATTGTTAGTGATATAACAATACTTGGAACAATTTAACTTTGTTGACTTGCTAAACTGAACTGTTTGAAATAGAACTGTTTATACATATAAAAATGGATTTGAGATTAAATAACCTACAATGGTTGATATACCATAAAACCAAACACAACTACTACTGTTCTTCTAGAGTGGCATTAACTTACCCAAAATGGTTGATCTGCCATCAAAGAAATTGAAACTGAAACCTACCTAACCTTTGTAAAAATTGAACTCCTACCTTTTAACTTGAATCTCCATATGTTACTCAAAAACTGATAAATATTCAAACAAATTTTTGAAAAAGAGAGATCTTTAAAGGGAACACTGATTATGAAATAAAAAAAGAGAAATCTTTAAAGGAAAACCATATTTACCTACCCCTCTGCTCGGGCAGGATATGACACAAGGTCAATTTTTTAAGCGGAGTTTAACAGGTTTGAATTCAGAGTTTTCCTTCTCCTAGACTAGTTGCCTCACCAAGGTTGAAGAACCTAGTCTGCCCTACTATTTACCCATAGCTGGAGGGAGAATTATTAGATTCATACCTTTCCCAAGGGTATTCGTGCTATGTGAAATGCAATCAGTCTCGTCCAGAATTTGAACTCGTGTTGCTGTGTCCATTTCCTATGATGATAACCATTACACCACGGACACCTGACATCTTTAAAGGAAAACCTGATTATGAAATAAAGAGACATCTTTAAAGGGAACACTGATAATAAAATAAAGAAAGACATCTTTAGAAGTTGATAATAAAAAGTTTGATAGCTTTCAAATGAGGCTAAATCCTAAAATAAATTTAGGCAGTGGAACATTATTGGATTATTTATATTGATAATGATTTAATTAAATTGAAATTAACCTCATGTTCAGAAAATAGAAAACCTTAAAAGCATTATTTTGATTATTTAATCAAAATAATGATTTAAAAGTCCTCTACATGACACTTCAAGTATAATCATTCCAAGATATTTTTTTTTTTTTTTTCCAAGGACTATTTCTGAATGAGATATTTAACAATATTAATCTCTCAATAGAGGTTTTCCTTTTCAATCGACAGAAGATTGGGTTTAATGTGGGATAAACCCAGTTTGATCCTTTCCTTTCATAAGGGCTAGACTTTCACCTGTTGAGAAATTAAGCTATATGAAACTTGAGGTCCTTCTCTTAAAATATATATATATAAAATTTTGGTGAATTAGTCCTCAAGGGCACATCACCCTAAGATAATAGTGTATTTATCTTATTGGTAATTCCAGCACCACTTTATCTTTGGACATAGTCAATTTGTTGGTAGCTGACTGGATGATAAGGGGTTATGGTTTATCAGTAAATCTTGCATATTTTTGTGCAACTTGGAGAAGGAAAATCAGTTCCAGGCTTTGTTATAAGTTTCTTTATAAGTTGAAATCTGAGAGGAATGTTGTAATTGTTATCAGCTGGAAAAACTGGAATTGCCAAACTGAATTTTTTGGGTTGGAACTGTTTACATCAATGTTATAATGGCATTGAAAAAGACACATCTACAGTTCTATATCTTTGTGTTTTTCTGTACTTTTCTCTTTGCTCACTCATTCTCACCATCCTGTTTTCTCTTGCCATCACCCCTTCTCTCTCTCTTTCTCTCTCTCTTCATCTCTCTCTCCCATACACCATCCCTTTCTTTCTCTTTTTCTTGCCGTCCCTTTTTCTCTGTCCCTTTCTTTCTCTTGCCATCACCCCTTCTCTATCTCTCTCTCCATTTCTTTTTCTTTCTCTCTTCATCTCTCTCTCCCATACACCATCCCTTCCTTTCTCTTTTTCTTGCCGTCCCTTTCTCTCTGTCCCTTTCTTTCTCTTCCCATCCCTTTTTCTCTCTTTCTCTCTTTCTTGTTTTTCCTCGCTCTCTCTCTCTCTCTTTCTCTCTCTCCATTTCTTTTTCTTTCTCTCTCTCTTCATCTCTTTCTCCCATACACCATCCCTTCCTTTCTCTTTTTCTTGCCGTCCCTTTCTCTCTCTTGCCATCCCTTTTTCTCTTTCTTGTTTTTCCTCTCTCTCTCTCTTACCATCCCTTTCTCACTGTTCCTTTTTTCTCTCTTTCTCAACATTCCTTTCTCTTACGCTCTCTCTGTCTTGTCTTGTATTAGATCCGCAGTAAATAAAGTATATATTTATTCAAGCCTTCACTCCAAGCGGGATGGAAAACAAGATTGATTTTTAAGCAAAATGAATCAAGTTTTCCTTCTCCTGGATTGGTTGTCTAAGAAAGGCTAAAGAACCCTCGCTGCCCCACTACTCTCCCATAACTGGTGGTGGGAGATAGAACAGATGGATTTATGCTTTTCCCAAGTAAATGAAATCTTAATGATCAACTTAGGGAGAAAAATAAGCAAATTTATTTTTAACTGAAATAATTTCACATATAAGGAAGTTTTAGATGGCCTTTTAACTTTTAAAATTTTTGATTAATTGAAATAAAATCTGTCTTTTTTTTCTTTTTTTTTTCTTTTTTAATATATATATATATATATATATCAGTTGGAATGTTGTGGAATGAAAGATGATGCTTCAAATGGTTTTAAAGATTGGAATTCCAATGCTCACTTCAATTGTGCTGCAAACAATACCAGTCCTGAACGATGCTCTGTTCCCTTCTCTTGTTGCAAACGAAAGGTCAGTTATCATCTCTGCATATTTTCACTCTCACTGTCTCTCTACATTTTGTGAGCTCTGTATCAATTATTTGAAGAAAAATCTGTTAACCATTAAGAATTGCTTTTCCTATTTTATTTTTATTTTATTTGTTTGTTTATTTATCTATCTATTTTTATATTTTTTTGGGGAGGGTTAAAATTTTTGGTGCCGTTTTGAGTCTGAATTCTAAGGGGAAACAAGACTGAAATGTCTGTAGTCTACAGCACTGAAGAATTGGTGTTTGTTACACATAATTCTTGAAAATATGATTGAGTAAAAAGGTTAAATTTGACAGATATAAAAAAAAAAAATTAATGTAATGAGAATATTAGTGAGAGAAAAAGACCGAGGATTGATGAATGATATTATTAGCTTGGTATAAGGTTAAAGACGTCAGACTGCTTTAGTTTTTAATTCAATTTCAGTTTTCTTTTTCTCTGCTGTCAGCCCTATTATATGAGCCTTACTCATATTATTTAGTTTTTCTTAATATGTATATGTGTGCACATTTAATGTAGGAGTTTTTGAATTTACAAATGTACATTAAATAGTATATTTGCATATATGTACGTTGAATAATGCATTTGCATATTTATATAGTTTCTAGATTTGAAGATAAACATTCTCTTGTGGAATAAGTAATGTTGGTGACCGTAGTTGAGAGTGATCCGAAGGCTCCCTTTTCAATAGCTACTACCCTGAGGTGTAAAGGGAGGGCACTGCTCCATTCTCTGGATTGCTCCACTTTACCTTTGATCAATACCTTATAATGCTTAGTGTTAAGCAACTTGGCCTCAAGTACCATTTTTTTGAGTCTTTGGTATGACTCGACCTGGGATTGAATCCCGGTCTCCGAGACCATTGACAAACACTCTACTTATTAGGCCAATGGCCCACTCATCATAACCATGGAACTTCTCATTCCTCTGGAGCCAGATTGTTAAAAACATTGTATTTGTCATTTTGAAACACTACTTATATTCAAAACAAAGTCACAATAAAAAATAAATTGATATGTTTTTAATAGCCTGTGTGTGTGTGTATATATATATATATATATATATATCATAAAGTCTTACTGACAGCAGGTATTAATTAGTTATGGTAATCTTTCACTGGCTGTTTTTTTTTTTGTTTGTTTTTTTTTTCATCTCATCAATAAACGCCACCTTTATCAATGAGTAACAGTAGTTTCCTGACTGAACTATGTGATCCTGGCCATTGACCAGTGGGATTCTTCTGGTCCCAAGTGCATCATTGATCCAACTTTGGATTTTTCTGCCTTACTTTACATCCATATACACTTTGTGTGTGTGTGTATATATATATATATATATATATATATATATATATACACACACACACACACCCTTACACCAATTTGTATCAACATATATAATTAATTTTGGGGTGGTTGGGAGGGTATGTGTATTGGATTTCTAGTTTTTTTTTCTCCTGGCTTTGTAGGATCATTTTCCAGACTGAATTATTTATGCTCTTAAGTGAATTAGAATTTGTTAATTAAAGAGCAAGTCCAACAATGTCTTTTCATTTTATTTAAGCTTTATGAATTGACTTTATTCTTTACTTTAACAATTAACCTTTAATTTAGTTATTGCCTTTATATACAAATTTTAAAGGCATAAATATATATTTATAAATTTGAACTTATGGTTCAAACTGTCCTCTTTTATTTTTTTTTTTTTTTTTCATTTGTTCAGAGTTTTTAAGGTTTAATCTTACATTTGCTGCTACTTAGTGATTTCTTATTGTTGTGAATTTTTATACATTTTTCCTTCTAATCACTTTTAGATTTAAATCCCAGCACCACCAATTCAAAAGACAAATAGTTGACAGTTTAAATATTCATCTTTCTAGTTTCTTAATAGATTTAATTTATTTTTATTTAAGGAAGGACTAATCACATTTGCATAAAAGATTGACCACACAGCTTCTGGAAGATTTTTTTATTTTTTTTTGATTTTTTTCTTATTTTATTTAATCATTTACTTTTTTAAATTCTTAACCACACTTTTAGCTGGAACTGTAGAATACACCAACAGTATTTCTGCTGAGGGGTAAGACCCCCTCCCAACAAGTGTCTTGGATATGACCCTAAACAATCTTATAGTGAGGCTCCAGCAATACTGGAGCTTTGAAGAATGTGGAGTACCCTTTTATTATTATCACTTCCAGGTCCACTCTGGGCCTGAGTGGTAGCACCTGAAAGAGTCCTATCTATGGGTCAACTAGAACTGTTTGACATTAAACTGAATGCAGAAGAATGACTTATGCTAATTTGAATTGTTAAAAATAGAACTGTTTAATCATTTAACTGTATGTAAACATATGAATGATGTTTTATTTAATAGTTTGTGATTTATAGCAGTACATGGAACCATTTAACTTTGTTGACTTATGCTAAATTGAATTGTCAGAAATAACTGATTATTTAACTGTGTTTACAAAACATATATTTAATATATATGTAAAAACAGGATTTGGTATTAAATAACCAACAATGGTTGATATGCCTTAAAATAACCCCCAAACCTAACCATACTTTTTTTTTTTTTTTTTTTTTTTAAATATAAGAAAGACTGATTTTACTTAAATCATTTATCAGAAATATACAGAAACACATTTTTTTTTTTTTTTACATATCAACAAATTAAAACAACCTTTTTGCTATTATCACTTTTACCACCACCACTATTATTACTATTAAGACACTTTCCTTGCTGTTCAAGTAAAAAACATCAATGTAGTTAAATTAATATATACAGTCATCTTTAATCTATCTTGGAAAAAAAATTTAGTATCTCTTAATTTCATATCTTAATGTACTGTAAAGACATATACTGTAGCTGTTAAATAAATTCTGCACAGATTTAAAAGATCAAAAGAAAAAAATAGATAATGATATACCAAGTCTAAGTACCAATCTTTATATAATGTTAAAATATAATGAATTATAAAGCTCAATCACTTGCACCAAATTTATATTATATCATCATCATGTCGCGCTGGTAGCACGGATATCCCTAACCCTCTCTCGCCACTCCTCCACTCCTCCCTATCGATCATCGCTCTAGGCAGGTCTTCAGGACAACATCCCGTATCCTCACATAGCTGCTGAATGTATGTTCGTGCTGGTCGTCCTGCCTTTGCACGGCCATGTGTGGGGGTCCATAAGAGTACATCTCTTATGAGTTCGTCCCTGCTTCTCCGGCAGTGTCCTGCATGTCTGGTTCGTCTAACTTGAATAGTTTTCGTGATAGGAGGCAGGTGGCCGTACAGTTGGTGTCTTGTGGGGTGTTGCCGCCAGGACT
>CAUZXS010001022.1:297500-320000 GCA_963585895.1 Sepioteuthis lessoniana | reverse complement strand
TCATACACCTCTCATCTGCACTGAAATTATGATAGAAATCTGAATTTCTAGTTTCTGCATGAAGCTTAAAACTATTTGAACAAGGATTCATATATATATATATATATATATATATATATATATACACATACACATGCACTTACACAGGAAACTTAAGAATATCAACACTTTGTATCATCATGAAGGCATACTGATAGCATGGATTCCATTGCTGTACTTCTGTATAGTTACACCATCCAGAGTTTAATGAAACACTTGTCGAAAAAGGTAGATGAGATGTACACAAGGATGCAGCTTACTACTTTGAACAAATCTTGGAGGCAGCAGTTGTATGGCCACTTGCCTCCTGTCTTGCTAACCATCCACCTAAGCCAAGCACTGCTGGAAAAGTATAGATAAATTCCTAAGCAACGTTCCCCTCTTGACTACATGGAAACACCCATGTTGACAGATCAGCAGAAACTTACATTCATCATCTCTGTGTGGTCACTGAATGCTATCTGGAGGACTTCCCAAGAGTAATGTCTGATAGGGATTGATGGTGAAAGAAAACTTTGTTTAGTATTGATTTAGTGCTTCAGACTCTAAAAGCTTCATCAGATAAGGAGTTGGAAAAATATCTAGAATCTTAAGAAGATTGGAACAAAATACCAGGAAAACTGTCTACAACATTGTCATAGCATTATCTGTAGTTCTTATAGGCCAAAAATGATAAATTTGCTCAACACAAACAGCAGACTAAAATTCCTGACCAATTTTGGTTTGTAGGGTGTAGTTTTTTTTTTTTTTCCATCCTGTAAGACGTTTTATTTCTATTTATTCATATATAACACTATAGAACCATGGTTAGTGGTTTACCTCACTGGTCATTACTGCTGTTTACAATATTCATGGGTAAGGGATTGGACTTTACACTAATCAGATTTGTTGTTTTTACTAAGCTTAGTATGGCACACCCAGTAAGAATCAAACTCAAAAATAACAATATGGGGAGTTGAGAAGAAGTATAGTTTTTAAGCTAAGATCATGTGTCCCTTAAACTGATTGACTTTTTTTATTTCATTTTTTTATCATAAAGTTATTTTTTCTGCTGCTGCTAACAAAGGTTGTTGACCATTATACCATGGAAAATGCCCAAAATTTCTTTCTTTTTTTAATCTGCTTTTTTTTTCTCTTTCTCTTTGCCTTCTCTCTTTCTCTCTCTCCATCTATATATACTCTCTGTCTCTGCCTTTTCTCTTCTGTCTGTCTGTCTCTCTCTCTCTCTATCTATCTATCTATATATATATATATATATATATATATATATATATACTCTCTGTCTCTGCCTTTCTTTCTCTCTCTCTCTGCCTCTCCATCTATCTATATATATATATATATATATATATATATATTCTCTGTCTGGCTTGCTTTCTTCTCTTTCTTTATGCCTTCTCTCTCTGACCATCTATCTGTCTCTGCCTTTTTTGTTGACCATTACACAATGTGAAATGCCCAAAAATTACTATCTCTCTCTCTCCTCTTACTCCTACATTGATCTCCTCCTTTCTTTCTGAAAGTGACCACTATTCTTACACCTTTGTCTTGCATCTATCACTTCCTTTATATGAAAATTCATTTTATCTTTTTCTCTCTCCAGCTGTTCCTTATTCATCTTGCCAGCGCCCTCGGCTCACAGATAAAAATTCAACGTGCCAAATTACGAAGGAATGAGAATATGCTCCTTGCATCTTATGAAGGTTCCAGTGGCAGTGTTTCCTACATATCATGACCTTGTTTTTTTAGAGGACTCAAAACAAAACAATAAAAATGCTGTTTAATTACCTTTTAATAAAAATTCATGTATCACATATATATTCACACACATACACCACACACACATATAGATGCACATATATATTCACACACATACACGACACACACATTATACAGGCATATCTATAAATGCACTGACATGTACAGTCATATGGAAATGTTGCCAACCGACAAGCCTTTAGTTGTGTTTGCTGGCTGTGAAGTGGACGTTAACCGGAAGATCATATTTGTTTTTATATATGCAGGGTCTGCATCAGTTCAGTGTTTGGTCAGTTGCTTGATGATGGGATTCCAAATAAATGCAGTAATATTGGGTTGACTCTTGCCGAAGATATATAATGCTGCTCATAAGTATTTAAACAGAGAGAGGATTTGCTTCTAATCACTTCTATAATATATATATATATATATATACACACATATATATATAAAAGTATGTGTAGTGCAACACAGAAACTGCATATTGCTACTTATAGTTTTACATTTTCATAATCATCTAACAACATTACATCCTGAAGAACCTCACTCCATATAGAAAGGCTGGAAAATATATAAAATACTGCCTATATATGTTCTATTCCATATACTGTGTACTACAAACTTTAAACACTATATATATATACACACACACACACACACTAGTAGAGGAACCCTGTATGAAAATAATATACTTGAGTACATCTTGTTAAACAAAAGTTAATTCTAATTGTCTATTTGCTATCTCTATAAATGAGTCCAGTCTTTCTTCCAGAAAGTCCCAGTACCCCCATGAATGGGCTTGGGAATCCGGATCCTACAGATTGTAATTTTACTTTCTGGATGAATTAGACTTTCATGATCAATTTTAAGATAAAATGTTCCAGACACCCCCCCCCCCAACACACTAAAAAAACCCAAAAAACATTGAAACACTCTTTAAAGTGAAAGGAGTTCACCTGCCAAGTTTTTTGAGGTCAGAATAAGCCTATTAGCCTTGGGATCTATAAGTCACAAGTACACAAACAAATCACACACACACACACATTCATGTAGAAATCTATCTATAATCTTTAGACACCCACTTTTTGGACACACAGAAAACAAAACAATGTATTTTCTCATAATTGTGAAACTTTGTACTGCACTTTTTTTTTTCTCCAGTTACAACTAACAACGCGTGGGGGGTGGGGGAAAATATAACAAGGCAACAACACTGAAAATGGATTTATAAATTTTGATATTATTTTCTAACGTATACAATGAGGTAAAAAAAACAAAAAACCTCACCCTCAAACAGAGGAATAGATGCAAAAAAATTAAAAAGAACTAAACAAAACTTTTAAAATAAAGATACATTTTTTTTTTCTTCTTCTTTGATTTGTTCTGTGTCAGTTTTAAAA
Source organism: Sepioteuthis lessoniana (assembly GCA_963585895.1). NCBI lineage: Eukaryota > Metazoa > Mollusca > Cephalopoda > Myopsida > Loliginidae > Sepioteuthis > Sepioteuthis lessoniana. The sequence continues at coordinate 316,806 of CAUZXS010001022.1, read as the reverse complement.
ATATTCAGGAAAAAAAACCCAAACAAATAGGGGAAAAAAACCTTTTTGAACGTCTTTGCCAACTTGGTTCATCTGTGCCTGAAACTGGAACCTCTCTTCCTGATTTTTGTAAAATATTATCAAGTGAATAATAAATTTGATTTTATTTTTCTACATTTTGTTTCTTTTGGATTTATTGTGTGAGTTTGGAATGTGAAATAAAAGTGAATCAATTTTCTTGAATAGAAATTAAAAAAGAAAATAACAGATAATGATTAATTCTTATATAAACTGCTGGTTTTCTGGACATTCTACATAGAAAAGTTTTATCAATCACACTTCCACCCAACTTTCTTATTGCCCAGTCAGCTGAGGCTGTACAATACACCGACTACTCCTCTACAGAGGAGTAAGACCCCCACACACACACACACACACTCAATGAGTGTCCTGTTATGACTCTAAATGATCTGATGGTAAGGCTCCAGTGATACTGCAGCTTTAGGAATGCGGAGCACCCCTTCATTGCCATTACTTCCAGGCCCACTCTGGCCCGGAATGGTAGCACCTGATAGAGCCCTATCTGTGGGTTAAATAGAACTAAACTGCATACTTATGTTAAACTGAATTGTTTGAATTGGAACTGTTTGACTAAACTGAATTGCTTGAAATAGAAATGTTTTTGACAAGTAAACTGTGCTTACCCTAAACTGAATTAGCTAAATTACAACTGTTTGACTAAACTGAATTGCTTGAAAAAAATTTTTTGACAATTAAACTGTGTGCTCATGCTAAACTGAATTGTTTGAAATAGAACTTATTATTTGCATAAAAATGGATTTGGCATTAAATAACCTACAAGTGTTGATATGCCATAAAACCCAACCAACCAACCTACTTATTTTTTTTATTTTTATTTTTTTAAAGTTCAATCTGGTTTTACATTGATTTCATATCTACAAACTTTCAATTTTAAATTAGAAATGTTCTGTCATTTTATCATTTTTTTCCACATGCAAGACAAGATATTCAGTTTCCATGGTGTATTGTTCTAAGATATTATTTTAAAATTTAAGCCTTGAATTTTTTTCTTTTTTAGATACAAGTCACCTTGAGCCTTGAATATTTTTTATAGGGTATCTTGATTAATTGGTTTGGGGTTGAGAGTTTGTCAAAACTGATGTGAATCAAAACAATTTTTCTCAATGGGATTTCAATTAATTTGTTCCTGTCCAATAAAAGAAAATGAAAAGAATTGTTTTAAATGGGTGACATCATCATCATAACAACAACAACAACAACAACAACAACAACAACAACAATAATAATGATGATGAAAGGTAGCCATGACTTAAGTCAAGGTTTCATCATATCTAGAAATTTTTTTAAAAATGTCATCTTTCTCCAGATGTAAATTTTTGTTAGTATGAGGGGTGTGTTTTTATTTTTATTTAAATTTTTTTTTTTATAATTACTTATTTATTTTTTCTAATATATTTATTTTTTAAAATTGCTTGTTAGTATCAGTTGAAAGATCAAAGGTACAGGATTAGCATCAAGGGTGTAAATGAAAAAGCAAAAAGGTCACCAGAACATTAAAATTGCACAAAAGAAACAAAACTGCTGTTTTGAATGTAAATGTTTATTTACTGGTTACAACTTTTGGTTGAGTATTCCTCTTTTCTTGTGGAAACTGTAATAGATGGTTTATCTCAGCTAGTTTTCTTTTCTTTACCCATCAGCAACATCTGACTGATATTAGCAACTTGGCACCAAACTGGATGACAGGTTCTATCATCTTCCCCTTTTAAACTTAACCTGTGGCCAACTGCTTCAAATTTTCTTACTCATGCACTGACTATTACTTGCCTTTTGACTACTAAGTCAAAGAGAGATTTGATAATATGAGAACTGATTGGAAACTCCCTTCTCTTAGTCAAAACACTTGTTTGTGCTAAAAAGGATATTTATTTAGAATTAAATGTCTCCCCATTTATTAACATGCTATGTCAATATATGAATTAAAAAGTTCTTTTTAATTCAACACTGGCCAGACATTTCTTGAATGGGTTATAATTTTTTTTTAAAGCTTATTACTTATCCAACTGTGAACTTATGATGAATAAAAAAAAAAATATTTTTATCAGAAAATCTGTATTTATTGTGTAGGTGTCCAGATGAAATCTAAGTTTCCACTCCAACTGGCTCAGTAGAACATAGTATCACAGATTACATGAAAAAGTATTTCAAATGTCATTTTTTTTCATCATGAGGGAGCAGATTACTGTAACACACACACACACACACACAACAGCTTCACTTATGGTGAAGGGGTTGGGTAAATACAAGCTTCAATAATTCGACAGCCAGTTGATGCAAAAGGTATTTTTATTTTTTTTTACAAAAGAATTTTGACAAGTCTCCTTTCTTGTCAGTGCACTCAGTTCAATCCTATAGATCAAACATACCAAGAAAATTTGAGGTAAATTTCAGCAAATATTGAATAAATCCACCCTCGTAGATTTTTTTTTTTTTTTTTTTTTTTTTGCACAGGGTCTCGGAGCAAAGAAAAAGTGCCTTGTGCTAACCTTTCAGGACGAGTTTTACTGCTAAGAAAATCAGCATCTGATTGCGTGTATTTTAGCTGAGCTTGAACAAAAAACTGACACCAGTCACTTATACGAAAATGATCATCATGAATTGCTTTGCTTATTCTAGCGCGCGCACACACCTCGGTTTGCTTACAGTACTTGCTGTTACTTAGTAGTCACTCATCTAAAAACTAGCCGGGCTTATCGCGGCTTAACTTTGATGACCTGACAAGTAGTAACTTGAAAACATTTTGGCTGTCTAACCAAATAATTTTCATAACGATATTTCAAGGGGGATAATAGAAGTAAAGAGTTATTTCCCTTGGATTACAGCGCGGTTTTTAGGAAGGAAGTAATTATGGTTGGTTTTATGGCATATCAATATTTGTAGGGTTAATTTATGCCAAACGCAGGCAATTTTTTGCAAGTATCTAATAATCATAGTTTCGAAAACAATTCTTAAAAATATTTACAGATATGGTTTCAAGTATTCCAATCTAATACTAGTAATTAGAGAGCTTTTATATGGCTTCAAGTAGCTAATTCCAATGAGATAATGGTACCACCGCCATCAAGAAAAATCACAAGGTGCTTGAGTTATATGGTTTTAAGTATTACTGTATAATACAAATACTTTGCAAGTAATTATGATAGTCAGTTACTAATCCTTTTTTAACAATTATAATTCAAGCGACCAACTGCCGAACTTGGACACGAAAAGACTTGAACACGACTAAAAAAAACCTCGAGAGAAACTGAATCCCGGTTAATAGTAGCACGAAACGACTCCATAAGGACCAACTATGTTGAGGTGAAAATAGATAACCTACACTTACTTATAAATATGGTTTGTAGACAAATGAAACAGTTTATCACGTGATAAGTGAATGCAGCAAACTAGCACAAAAGGGGTACACGATTGGGTGGGAAAGGTTATATATTGGAAAATGTGCAAGAGATTAAAATTTAACTATACAAAAAATGATATTTAGACAAACAAGAATCTATTCAAGAAAATGAGTCACAAAAAAATTCTCTGAGATTTTGTGATACAACGGACCACCTAATCTTGGCCCGAAAGCCAGGCCTCGTGTTATTTAACAAGAAAAAAAACCTGTCATTTAGCGGGTTTTTGGTGTTCTAGCAGAGTATATAGAGAAAATGAAAAAAATTGAAAAGATAGACAAATACATGGACCATGCCAGAAAACTAAAACAGTTGTAGAACATGACGGTGACGTTAATTGTTGTTAAGGCTCTTGGAACGGCTCCCGAAGGCCTGAAAAAAGAAACTAGGGGAATTAGAGATCAGAAGAAACATCAAGACCATACAGACCACAGAATTGTTAAGATTGACTTGAATAATCAAATGAGTCCTGGAGACCTGAGGAGACTTGCTGCCACACTGACTTCAGTGAAAAACCACCAGTTGACGCTTGTGTGAAAATCTTGCAAGACGTGAAATAATAATAATAATAATGAAACGATTAATCACTTAATAAGCGAATGCAGCAAGCTGTCACAAAAGGAGTACAAGACTAGGCACTAATGAAGGGTTGTTTGTTTGGGTTTTATGGCATATCAACCTTTGTAGGTTATTTAACGCCAAATCCAGTTTTATGAAAATAGTTCTATTTCAAACAATCCAGTTTAGCATAAGTACGCAGTGTAAATGTCAGCACAGTTTAATTGTGAAAAACATTTTTATTTCAAGCTATTCAGTTTAGTCAAGCAGTTCTAATTCAGCTTATTCAGTTTAGTATAAGTACAGTTTTTGTTTACACACAGTTAAATGTCAAAACAGTTCTACATTAAACAATTCAGTTTAGTGTAAGTACAGTTTCAATGTCAAAAAAAGTTCCATTTCAAATAATTCAGCTTAACATAAGCACGTAGTTTAAATGTAAGTACGGTTTGTCAAAAACATTCCTATTTCAAGCTATTCAGTTTAGTCAAACAATTCACTTTAGCATCAGTATGCAGTTCTACTTAACCCATAGATAGGGCTCTACCAGGTGCTACCATTCCGGGCCAGAGTTTACCTGGGAGCAATGGCAATGAGGGGGTGCTCCGCATTCCACAAAGCTCCAGCATCACTGGAACCTCACCATCAGATTGTTTCGTGTCATATCCAGGACACTCATTGAGAGGGGTCTTACCTCTTTGCAGAGGTGCAGTCGGTGTATTCTACAGCCCCAGCTGACTGAGCAAACTAATGAAGGGGTAAGGTGATTCACTGGGAATTGCGTAATAGATTGAATTTTAACCAAACTACCAAATCGTATTTGCACAAACCAGAATCCGTCCTAGAAAATGAGACTCATAAAATTATCTAGGATTTTGAAATATAAACGGATTGCCTAATTCTAGCCAGAAGGCTAAACCTCGTGTTAATTACCAAAAGAAAAAAAAATAAATGAATAAATAAGAGAACTTACTGTTTAGTGGAATTTGCCATTCTGACCGACTACAGATTGGAAATAAAAGAAAGCGAAACGATTAACAAAAACAGAAAACTAAAAAAGCAAAGAAACATGAGAGTGACAGTGATATCAATTGTAGTAAGAGCTCTTAGAACAGTCCTCCCAAAAAACTTGGAAATGATATTGGAACAATAGAAAATTAGAGGAAGAATCGAGACTATCCAGACTACATCATTGTTGAGAACAGCCAGAATACTGTGAAGAGTCCTGGAAATCTGAGGTGACTTGCTCTCACTTGGACTATAGTGAAAGACCACCAGCTAATGCTAGTATGAAAAACTCGATGATAATAATAATTATAATAATTTGTTTGAACGCAGACATTAGGATCCTCCCCTTGACACCCCCAGGAGTCTTGCTTCTTGCAGGGCATCCAGATTTAAATCAACCCTTTGTCACATTCGGTACTCGTCTGATTCTCAGGATCTATTCGACCCATAGGTGGGAACAAACGGCGATCTCACACTGCCAAGATGGTTAGGTTGGTTGGGTTTTATGGTATATCAACCCTTATAGGTTATTCAATGGCAAATCCTGTTTATACATATATCAAATATATGATTTATAAATGAATAATTTGTTGGTAACGGGGTACCACTGGTAGTCTAATGGTTTGCAACTTAGACAAGCAAACTTTCACAATTGGGTGTCTCATTCATACAGCCTTGTGCCACATCTGAGCAAATTGCTTAGTAAATTACTACTTTGTTGGTAACGTTTTAAACAAACCTGGGCTCATTTGTTTGCACACAGTTAAATGGTTTCAAGTATTTCTATGTAACACTAATAATTCTATCTAATATCAACCATTTATTTGTAAACTGTGAAGTGGCTCCAAGTATTGCTATGTAATACCAATAATTAAATTTTTGCACATAGTTAAATGGTTTCAATACTAATAATTCTATTTAACATTACTCATTGGTTTTTACAATTAAATGGTTTCGAGTATTTCTATGTAATACTAACAATTAAATTTTAACACATAGTTAAATGGTCAAAGAGTTCTATTTGACTCATAGATAGGACCCTAGCAGATACTGCCACTCTGAGTCAGAGTGGACCTAGGAATAATGGCTATGAAGGGATACTCCACATTCCCTAAAGCTCCAGCACTGGAACCTGGCCATCAGATACAGTTTAATGTCAGATCAGGACACTCTTTATATGCATCACTGTAGTGGCACAATGGACCTTCACCTTGTCCCATATCATAAGCCTTAATCTGCCCACGCGATCTCTTTCGATTACTGGCCATTGGAATGTGTCACTTCCTTCCGGTGTATCACCTTGGAATAGCATTTTTGGGCCGGGGCGAGGGTCAAAATATAACAATAAAATCCAAACCAAACCAAACCAAACCTGTAAAATCATAAGATTTTAAGCTTGTAAAATTCTCGGGACATGCCATTTGTATAGGTCATTTAGTTTAAATCCAGGACTTTTGTTGGGGGTTTTTTTTTGTTGTTGTTGTTGTTTTTGTTTTGTTTTTTGGGGGGGGGGTTGTTTCGTTTTGTTTTTTGGGTAAAGTTATGGTTTGAATTTACGATAAAAAGTGCATTCCTCCAGATAAAAAGTGCGAAGTAAAAGTAAAGTTGTCTCCCTTTAGTCGATGGCGAACAGAAGGCTCCCTTTTCAATAGCTACTACACCGAGGTGTAGGGGAGGGCGTTACTCCTTTCCCTGGATTGCTCCACTTTACCCTTGATACGTACCTTATATCGCTGAGTATAAAGCAAGGAGGTATCAAATACCATTTTTAAAGTCTTTGGTATGACGCGAACTGGGATTGAACCCAGGTCTCCCGGACCTCAGATGAACACTTTACCCACAAGGCCAAAACAAAATTAGTTATTAACCAAAAAAAAGAAAAAAAAAAAAAAAAGAAAAGTGTCCGATTTTTTTTTTAATTTTATTTTCTAAAATTTCAGAAACTCACTTGAAAGACTTCTAAATAATTGCAATATTCTATACCTTATTATACCATCTGATGACGAGGCTCCAGGCTCGGAGATTTATGGAATGTGGAGTACCCCTTCATGGTCATTGCTTCTAAGTCCATTTTGGCCCAGAGTGGTAACATCTGATAGAGTCCTATCTATGGATCAATGAGAACTGTTTGATATTTATTCTGAGTGCAAACAAATGACTTATGCGAAATTGAATAGTTAGAAATAGAACTGTTTGATCATTTAACTGTGTATAAATAAATGATTGATGTTTAATTAAATTGATGGTGATGCATTGGAATACTTGGAACAATTTAAATCTGTGCAAAAGAATGAGCTTAGGCTTGTTAAAAACTTATCGACAAAATATGTTTACAAAACGTATATATTTAGTATACATGTATAAAGAAGACTTAGCATTAAATAACCTACAATGGTTGATATGCCATAAAACCAAACCAAACCAAATCATATATATTTAATATATATGTATAAAGATGATTTGGCATTAATTAACCGACAATGGTTGATAGGCCATAAAACCAAACCAAACCAAACCAAACCAAATCATATATACTTAATGTATGTATATAAAAAGGATTTGGCATTGATTAACCTACAATGGTTGATATGCCATAAAACCAAACTAAACCAATCAATACCTTATAATTATATGCAAACAAATGACTATTAAATAGGAATAGTCATTTGAAACTATATAACTGCAAGAATAATTAGCATCAAGTTTTGACATTCAATAACCCTTAAGGAGTCGAAACACCGTTAAATAAATAAACCAAGCCAAACTACGCCCTGTGTATGAGGTTTAGAATATGCTAGCAGCAAAAACGGGTGTCTTGGATTTGACACAAAACTGTAATCGATGGTGAGGCATCAGTTCGGCAAATCTGTGGAGTTTTGAGTAGACCTTCACTGCCATTACTCTCAGGTCCACTCTGAGCTGGAGCGGTAGTACTTGTTGGGGTCCCATCTATAGGTCAAATACATCTGTTTAAAAATTATTTGTATTTGATGGGACAGAGTACAAAAAAAATGCTTTACGAAACAACTATATTAAAATGTAAATATGAACGCAATTCCCTAACCTCTTGGTATAAAATAACCTTTGGCAGGTTGACATGCCGTGAAAATCAATCAATCAAATAAACTAATTTCAAGTAGGATATTACAAACTCTTTTGGCTAAAACTGATCAATATATTCTACTGCGAACACACATTTCAGAGCGTTTTATAAGTTTCGAACCAAAATAATTAGGCACAAATCAAAGACCACATATGATTTGGTTTTATGGCACATCAACCATTGTTTATTATTCAATGCTAAATTCATTTTTATACAAAAAACAGTTCTATTTCAAACAATTCAGTTTGGCATAAGTACACAGTTTAGATCTATTTAACCCATAGATAGGACCCTATCAGGTGCTACTACTGCGGGCCAAAGTGGACCTGGGAACGATGGCAATAAAGGGGTTCTCCGCATTACTCAAAGCTCAAGTAATTCTGGAACCCTACCAACAGATTGTTTAGTGTCGTATCCAGGACACTCGTTGTTGAGGCGTCCATACGATATACGAATGAAAATTATATTTATCTAAATGTAATAGAATAAAATTTTAAAATCTGCTATTATTTAGTCTCAAATATGAATTTAAGAAATGTCAAAAGGAGCCCTAAAGTACTTGCCTAAGATGTCCGGTGTTCAGTTGAAGTGTCCGTTGAATGCAGCTTGCAAAATTGTTGATGACACGTACACATTCCTCCTGATGATGGCTTGAATCTTTTTAGTGATGGCTGTCTTCAATCCAGCAATGATTCGAGCGTTGCTCTTTTAGATGTTGTTGTCCTTGAGGAATCCTCAGAAGAAGAAATCTGGATGGTTTCGGTCAGGCGAAGTGTCCATTCCACTTCAGCATTGTCCAAGGCATGATTTCCCTATATTTAGTTGAATATATTAAACTATTAACGATTTCTCAACAATAATCTGAAAAGAGAAATAAAATTAAGTCAACAGAGAAGATCTGAGATGGCGCTGCTTTGTTTTAACAATAGTGAAACACCCAGTATATCTGATGGGCAGTCTGTGTACCATGACATCAATCTCATAGAAGATGAAATTCCTAAAAATCCAAGTATTAAATGAATTATTGAAATAAAATAGTAAGGAGATAATAAATAATTATCTCCCGTAGAGAATGGGTGCGTCTAATTACAGATCCTAAACGAGGTCACGAAACAGTTCCAAAACAAGATTCTCGCGCTCTTTTCGATTTTGTTCTTTGAACAGTCGAGCTATTGTCTCCTCCTGCTGCCAGAGAACAGTAAAACAACGTGATTATTTTATCTACACGCATCAAGCAGGCTTTTTTCTATTTTGTACCCCTTCTACATACTGCTTGTTCATGGCCAATACGTGTATAGTTTTAGCTGTTAGGATATGTTGTGTGATTAAATACTAAACGTCCATTCGGCTGGAGCTGTAGAATACACCGACTACATCTCTGCAGAGGGGTAAGACCACCCCTGTAACGGGTGCCCTGGATATGACACTAAACAATGCTAGATCTATCCTTGTTGAAGGACAGTCGTGGTGCTTTTAACCGATAGCTGGGGGGGGGGAGGTAAAGTGGGGTTCATGTTTCCTTAGGGTATTAATCCGAAAGTGAAAATAGCGCAGCTGAAGTTCAAATTCACTTACTGCCTAGGTCCACTTGGCCCGGAGTGGTAGCCCCTGATAGAGTCCTATCTATGGGTCAAATAGAACTGTTTGACATTTAAACGGAGTGTAAACCAAGGAATATGCTACACTGAATTGTTTGAAATCGATGTTTGATCATTTAATTGTGTGTAAACAAATGACTGATGTCTTATTGAATTATTAGTGTTAAATAGCAATGCTTGTAACCACTTCACTGTGTGCAAACAAATGATGAATATTGAAAAGAATTAAAAGTGTTAGATAGCAATCGTTGAAACCATTTAACTGTGTGGAATCAAAAGCAATACTAGAGTGCAAATAAATTAGTTCTAACTCATTTAAAAAATAAAATCACCAACAAATTATTCACTTACAAATCATATATGTATATCCATTTAAATGTGTGCAAACAAATGACTGAGGTTACATTGTTACAGTTACATAACAATATTTGAAACCATTTAACAGTGTGTAAACAAATGATTAATAGCAAATAGAAAGATTCCTGTAAAGCAGAAATACTTGAAACCATTTAACTGTGTACAAAAGAAATGAGTTCTGGTTCATTTTAAAAAAATATCAACAAAACGAGTTTACAAATCCTACATATTTAATATATATGTAAAAACATGATTTTGGCATTTAATAACCAACAATGTTTAATATGCCATAAAACCCAACCAAACCAAACTAAAATATTAAATGATCTTGGTGTGTACAAATGCGTTTTTTTTTTTTTTGTCTTTTTTTCCGTTGCGTTTAGTGATAGTATATCACAGATATTCTAATACTGGTATTTGTTCTTGATGGGTAGGGACTCAGATAAATATCTTTCTTGACACGAAGCATACCAATATTCATTTTTAAATAATGTTGCATTTTTGTTTATTTGTCTTTGTATGAGTCAAGGAAAAAAATTCAATAAGTCACGAGATAGTGAATCAAGAATGTTTGGTAGCAATAGTTGGCGGCCGTAGTCGAGGGCGACTCGAAAGTTCCCTTTTCAATAGCTTCTGCACCGAGGTGTAGGTGAGGATGTTACTCCTTTCCCTAGATTGCTCCACTTTACCATTGATCCTTACCTTAAAATGCTGAGTGTTAAGCAAGGTGGCATCAAGTGCCATTTTTGAGTCTTTGGTATGACTCCACCCGGGATTGTACCCAGGTCTCCCGAACCATTAGCGAACACTCTACACATTTGGCCAATGGTCCGGTTTTTGGTAGCAATAGTGTAATTATATCCCGTCATTCTCCATATTTATGTGAGAATTGGTTTAAATATTCTTAAAAGAAGCCTTTTCTGTGGTTATTAAGAAAATTAAAATACTTACTTACTAACTTACTTACTTTCTTTCTTTCTTTCTTTCTTTCTTTCTTTCTTTCTTTCTCAATACAAGTTAGACGAACCAGACACGCGGGACACTGCTGGAGAAGCAAGGACGAGCTCATAAGTGATGTACTCCTATGGACCCCCACATATGGCCGTGCAAAAGCAGGACGACCAGCTCGAACTTACATACAGCAACTATGTGAGGACACAGGATGTAACTCTGAAGACCAGCCGGAGGCGATGAATGATAGGGAGAAGTGGCGAGAGAGGGTCAGGGATATCCGTGCTGGCGGCACGTCATGATGATGATGAGTATCTACCTGCCTATGTATATCTATATTTCTGTCTATTTCAATTTGTTCGTATCTATCTATCTATCGATTTATTTATCTGAATAGTCCCCATGGCATAGTGACTCACATGATGGACGGCGACATCGTAGTAAGATAATTCAAACTCCTGTCGTGCTATTTTCACTTTCAAATTAATACCCTAAGGAAAGATATAAATAAAAAATAAAGTTAGCGAACGTAGTCGAGGGCGACACGAAAGGTTCCTTTTCAATAGCTACTACACCAAGGTGTAGAGAAGGGCGCTACTCCTTTCCTTGGGTTACTCCACTTTCCCTTCGATACGTACCTTATAATGCTGAGTTTTAAGCAAGGAAATATCAAGTACCATTTTTGAGTCTTTAGTATGAACCCTGGTCTCCCGGGCCATTAGCGAACGCTCTACCCAATAGACCAAAAGATATACGAGGATCATCAAATAAGTTTCCAGACTTTTTTTGTATGGGCACTTTTATTGATAGTACACACATGAAACTCTTGTCCCCATCGAAGTAATCTCCTCCGACTGCAATGCACTTGTTCTACCGTTCCAAAAACTTCTGGAAGGCTCAATGGAAGTCCTCTTGTGTGAGCGTGTCAATGACCTTCGTCACAGACTCTTTCATCTCCTAAATTGTCTCATAACGACAGCCTCTGAGCTAAGGGAATAAGCAAAAGTCACAGGGAGCAAGGTCTGGACTATAGGGAGGCTGAGGAACTGTCTTGATGCCCATCAGGGTCAAATAGTCAGTGACAAGGATGGAGTTATGGACTGGTGCATTGTTCTGGTGGAAATGCCACTGAGGCCGATTTGAAGAGTGCTGGCCTCTTCCCTAGGAATCTCTTCTTGAACTCCCTTAAAACCTCAACATAGTAACCCTAACCCTAACCCTTTGGCCAATCAACTCTGGTGTTCTGACTTCCTTATTCCTCCTACACCTCTCATCATCCCTCACAGACTCCCTGCCTTCCTTGAATCTCTTATGCCACTCAAAAACTGATGCTCAATTCATGCAAGATGGTCAAAAAGCAATCTGAAGCATTCCATACGTTTCTGTGGCATTTTTTCCAAGTTTAAAACAGAATTTTATTGCATATCGTTCTTCTAAAGTGTCTTGACGTCCAGATTGCATTTTTGAAATTCACCAGCTGTGACAATCAGGGTGTATTCCAATTGCTTCTGTAGCTGTTCATTTGAAGCTGAAATCATAAAAATTGGTCAGTCATCTCATAAGATGTATAGCAATAACATAGTGAATTTTCAAGAGTCTACGACAATTTTAGATGCCTGTCCAAAAAAGTCTGGAAACTTATTGAATACACCACGTAAACTCCACCTTATTCCCCACCAGCTATCAGTTAAAAGCACCACTACTGTCCTTCAACAAGGATGGATTTGGCATTAAATATACTCTGACGGTTGATATTCCTTAAAACAAAGAAACCAAACCAAACCAAACCAACCTATCTATCTACCTATCTATCTATCTCAGTCTGTTTGTACCGTGTGAAATGCAACATGAATAATTCCACTTGAATACTCGCTTTAAAAAAGTAAAAATGAAAATAATTCAAGCCAGTTTATTTGTAGCTTTTCGAATCCTGAAAAAAAAAAAAGACTGGCTGGTATAGTCGGTGTATTTCATAAAAAAAAGTACCACTGGCAAAAACTACCAGATTACCACACGTAGAAGATGTTCACCTTGGGGTTTTTTTTATTGATTCAATTATAATTTTATTCATTAGCAAAAAAAAAAAAAAGAATGAATACTTAATTGCCCCTCCTCTAATTTTTGCTTTCGTGTCTTTAATGGTGCATCAATCTTCGTAGGTTATTTAATGCCAAAGCAATCCTGACAGAAGAGCAATAGTTGTACTATTTAACCCATAGCTGGGAGTATTTGGAGGGTTCATCAGTCCAGGACTTTAGCTATTACACCACGGGTACCTCAGGTGGTTTAATGTTAGCAAGCTTGACTAGCAAATCTACACGAGTGAGTGTCATTGGGTGTTCCATTCATATGGCCGGGTGCCATATCTGAGCAAGAAGCTTTGTAAATTACCACAACTCCACGGAAACGCCCTCCTTCCAACTTTTCTTTCAGCCTTATTTTTCCAGACATGGATTTCACTAATTTAAAACAATGTTTTATCAAAAGAGCTCAAAGTTTCTTGAAAGACAGCTAACGTCTTTGATGGATGGACGTTCCTCGTGGAAAACTTTTTTTTAAATTTCCCGCTTAGATTTTTAGTTAGAGTTATATCCTGGCCATGTCATTAATTTTATTTACTTTTCTGGGGAAAAATTCAAATAAGCATCCTCTGAGTGGATTAATTCCAAAATTTTCGCCATGGGTAGTCTCTGGGTAAAGAATGTTTAACTATCTATTCAATTCTAAAGTGTATATAGATTTAGCTTGGGGATTTTCAAATTGTCGACGTTCATATCGTGAACTAAACGAAGCTACAAGGATGCATTTAATCTTATCTATATAATGATTTGGTTCATTAAAGTGATTAACTCCGATGAAATTGTTGAAATTATCCGTTAATAGTTTATCAAAGCGGAGACGAAATTCAGAACCATTTGTTCCTTTGTATTTGAGTGAGTCAAAAGTTTTGCTATATTAAAATATTGCAAAACTTTTGACTAGTTTATCCCGTGACAGTTTATCCCGTGACAGTTTATCCCATGCTAGTTTATCCCGTGACAGAACCAGTTCAAACCGTGAAGTAGGTTGTGTCGTAGTAGTTGCTTCATTTCTTGTTTAATTGGAAAGCTGTCCTGATGAACGTGTAACATAGCTGGAAATTATGCTTTACGAGTTTGAACCGTGCGATATGAAACAACACACACGGCTGTTATATTGGTTTGGCCGCTCAGAGCGTGGACCCTGTTGTTTCTTCTCATACCCGGCCGTGTGGGCATTTTACAGGTTGTACCAAATAAGATAAAATACAATAAAATAACAAACAGAAGGTGGAAGGAAGAAAAGACAAACGCTGAGTCAGAACTGCAAAACTCAGGAAGGTAAAGTTTGGCACTTTTAAGCATTCCTGTGTGTGTTATGTGTGGCTATCGCGAGAACTCAGCGAAAATCCTACTCAGCTACCAAAGATGCTGACTTATCTGGTCATCGTCTTTGTTCTTGACTCTATACCGCCTTCCGACTGCTCTGGACCGACATCTTAGAAACGACTGACCAGTCCCTCGTCTTGGGCTTGTATTGTCTGACTCTCTGCTCCGTAGTCCCACTCCTAACAGACAACGTCCTTCGTCCTTTCTTCCACCCATACTTCCGGTCTCACAGGTCCACGTGGCACAGCTATTTGTGTGGTCTTTGCTCCATAATAGACAAACAAAGGAGACCTCCCAGACACTCTGACGCAGGTCAAAGATACTGAAGATAAGATCCCTTCTTGTGCTACCCATCCACGAACACACACACAGACCCACACACATACATCCATATGTATATGTATATATATACGCATACATACATGAACACCCATTATTGTACCATATGGCAACCAAAAATATTTATTGTGCGAAAGGTGAAAGCGCAGTTGATTACAATACTATAACAAGATATTTCAAGTAATTTCAGTCGGGTTGCAAGAATCTCGACGATTAAACAAGATTAGGTTGACCAAAAACTGTGGTGAGTAGCACTCAGAGAGTATCAGGTGAGCCTACCATCTCTTAGTCCAGTGTTGATCATCACCTTCACGTCCTCGGCAAAGGTATCCAGAGTTGCCGAATTGTGTCTAACGACTTTTGACTCACCAGAATAACGGTGCGGTGTCGCAGAATACACCGACTGCATCTCTGCAGAGTGATAAGACCCCCACCTACACCCAAAAAGTATCCTGGTAATGACACTAAATGATCTGATGGTGAGGCTCCAGTATTGCTGGAGCTTTGGGGAATGCCGAGTACCCCTTCATTGACATTGCTCGCTGGTTCACTCTGACTCAGAGTGGTAGCATCTGATAGGGTCCTATTTATGGGTCAAATAGAATTGCTTGACATTTAAACTGTCTGTAAACAAATGACTTATGCGAAAGTGAATTGTTAGAAATAGAACTCTTTGATCATTTAACTGTGTGTAAACAAATGACTAATGCGAAATCGAATTGTTAGAAATAGAACTGTTTGATTATTTTACTGTGTGTAAACACATGACTGATCTCTACTTGAATTTTTAGTAATAAATATCAATACTTGGAACCATTTTACTTTGTTGACTTATGCTAAATTGAATACAACTGTTTGATCATTCAAATGTGTGTAAACAAATGACAGAACTTCCGGGTCAAAGCACATACGTCGGCTGCTAGACGTGACGCTGGGTAGGCCCAGCAGTCGCGTCTCACGGGCGAGACTGCTAACCCACTCCTCGAGCTTCAGGGAGCCGTCTCCCCAGGCTCTAGCCCTCTCCGGAGGGGCTAGGTTTTTTAGGGGAATGCTGCCCGAGGCATTTTTGTGCTCGCCAGGCGTGTCAGGGTTACGGCTCTGCGCCTGGACTCACCTTAAAAAGGCCTTTTGCCGCATTCGCCAGTTTGGTGAGGCGTGTGACAAATACCCAAATGACAGATATTTAATTGTTACTGATATATAGTAATACAATTTAAGTTTGTTGACTTACGTTTATAAATATATATCTAATATATATGTATAAACCGATTTGGCATTAAATAACCTACAATGGTTGATATGCCATAAAACCAAACCAAACTAAACTATGAATACTAGATGATCAGTGAACATATGTTCTCGAGATTTTCACTTATCTCCAATGTGTCAAGATTTTCAGGTATCTCCAGTGTATCGAGATTTTCACTTATCTCCAATGTGTCAAGATTTTCAGGTATCTCCAGTGTATCGAGATTTTCACTTATCTCCAATGTGTCAAGATTTTCAGGTATCTCCAGTGTATCGAGATTTTCACTTATCTCCAATGTGTCAAGATTGTCAGGTATCTCCAGTGTATCAAGATTTTCACTTATCTCCAATGTGTCAAGATTTTCAGGTATCACCAGTGTATCGAGATTTTCACTTATCTCCAATGTGTCAAGATTTTCAGGTATCTCCAGTGTATCGAGATTTTCAGGTATCTCTAATGTATCGAGATTTTCAATCCTATTTGCAAGTGAATTATAAGTTTCCCGGGTTATAGCTTGCGTTGAACGTCAATTGTTAATTATCTAATTGATAATTAGCAAATGATGTTCAGTGCGAATGCTAACCTCGCAAAATTATAATTTACAAGCAAATTGGATTGAAAATTGAGCCTTTTAAATGTATTGCTGTTATGTTGACGAACATCTAGATATAATGAGAATCCTCGCAGCATATACATTTATTTTTGCTAATTCTAGATACTGCCAATTTCTATTTCTTGTGTTCGCTGCGCAGTTACTTTCTTGTAGTGCTTTCATTATTTGTAAAATAGTCACCAGGTGTCGCCACTGATTGAGTGATTACTTAATAGGCTGACGGGCTTTCAGTATCATCCTGCTTTCTCTCCCGTATATTTTCATGATTACTTGTACTTCATTGGATATCCGAAAGCGCAACCCAATCGCCAGAAAGAACAATTTGTATCGTTTTACGAAACGAAAAAGAAATAATCCCAAATAACCATAATTAAGTAAGCATATAGATATTTATGCGTGGCTTTAGATAGATAATTGAAAACTGTGCATATATATATATATATATATATATGTTTGTGTGTGAACTAAAAATAATTGTTATCACAGCTTCATTCGGTCATTTGTTGATATAAGTTTTTTTTAATAAAATGAACAACCACCGCAACGAAAAGAAAAGAAAAAAATTTGGGGAAGCAATACATTTTTTTATAGAGTTTTATTTTTCATAAAAATAATTTTTTAATAGAAAAATTATTGCTACACCTCCTGTCACATGTTCAGCTACTCTAAGCGGTATCTACAACTACCTGAGCTACATTTCCAGGAACACCCTCAGCTACACCTCCAGATATACTCTCGGCAACATCTCTAGCCACACCTCCAGTTAGATCCACAGCAACACCCTCAGTTAAACATCAGCTACACCTCTAGGTAGAGCCCCAGCTACACCCTCAGTTACACGTTTAACTACATTCTCAGTTGCACCTCCAGTGATACTATCGGGTACATCTCCAGCTATATCTCCAGTTACATTCTCAGCTACACCTCCAGCAATACTCTTGGCCATATCTCTTGTTATACATTTCGCAACACCCTCAGCTACACCCTCAGTGACATCCCCAATCTCCAACTACATTCTCAACTACATCCTCAGTTACACACAGCTAGACCCTCAGCTCTACCAGAGCTACACTCATCTATATATCCACCTACACCCTTAGCTACACCCCCAGCCACTTCCATATTTCAAAAATTAACCAATAACAAGATAATTACCCGCCTAGATGTTGGGTGTGGAAGTTAAACGGTCAGCCGTCCAAAAAAGTTTGGGATTCACTAATATCGACCGAACTCGTATTTACTTTTGTGACATGAATTCAAACTGTCTGTGCTCCGCTTACAAATTGACCTTGTGTCACATCTTATCTTTAGTGGAGGGGTTGGGTAAATACATAGTAACATGACGAACTTGTGCCTGATAATTTCAAGAAGCCCGATCATAAATATATATCATTTATGTACATACTTATGTGGAGGTCTATGGCCGAGCAAAAGCAAGACGACCAGCTAGAACATACATACAGCAGCTATGTGAGGATACGGGATGTAGCCCTGAAGACCTGTCTGAGGCGATGAACTATAGGGAAAAGTAGCGAGAGAGGATCAGGGATATCCGTGCTTGCGGCACGACATGATGATGATGATGTACATATTTGGAAGTTCTGATGGTTGGTTTAGATTATCACAAACCAGAAGAGTATGTATTGATTCGATCTTTCGCCACGGCCAAGATCTGACACAAGGTCAATATTTCAGCGAAGTACAGCTGGTTTGAATCCAGAGTTTTTCTTCGCCTAGATTGGTTGCTTAATCAAGGCTAAAGAACCCGACTATTTACTCATAGCTGGGGAGAGAAAAATGGTTTGAGAATTAGCACGAATTGAAAGGCCAGCAGTCTCGAACAGGGACGGACTGCTGATTCTATTTCCAACGGCGACAACCATTACGCTAGAGCCAAAATTATAAGGTATCCAGTGAGAATCGAACTCACTAAGCATGGTCTGCTCGTCAAAGCTCTCAAGCCATTACAGCATGCGAGGCGGGCTGCAATTATCAGCTAATTGATATGCATGAAACGAGAAGAGTTTCAAAGACGCAAGGAATATTTTTTCTATTTTCATCTTGTTTTTGTGAGATAAATAACAACAACGATAACAACAACAGCAACAACCCTAACCAAGAAATTGTCTGTTAAAAATATACTTGGTATCAAAAAAAGTTAATTCTAATTGACGTTTGAAGAATTTATCTGTTTTATGGCTTCCCGTGGCGTTTTAATTTCTTTAAATACTTTGTTATCACATAAAAATCGAATCGGACTTTTTTATTTTTAACCTATTGCAAAGTTTTCTCAATCATATGACTGTTCCTTATCAATAAAAAATATGTTCATAATTGTAGTGTCATCAAACGATATATATATATATATATATATATATATATATATATTGGGAAAAATGGAAATAAATCCAACAGTATTTATATATATAGTATTTGTTTTTATTGCGATTATATTTTCAACTGGAATAAAATCTTCAGGCAACATGGTTCCAGTCAACATTTTTTTTAGTACGATATATATATATATATATATATATATATATATATATGTGCGATATATATATATAAAGTAAAGTTGGCGACCATAATCGAGGGCGACCCGAAGGCTCCCTTTTCTTTAGCTACAACACCGAGGTGTAGGAGAGGG
>CAUZXS010001022.1:245000-292500 GCA_963585895.1 Sepioteuthis lessoniana | reverse complement strand
CGAAGGGGCCTTTGGGCCCTGATGAGTTGAGGTCCGGAGAAGATGCTGATAAGACGCCGTAAAGAAAGCCATCACCCAGCAGAGTGGCCTCTAGGCCTCCGGTTGAGTATCAAGAGAACAAGAAATACACAACGTGACGGCCATAAGAGTGAGGGGTCAAAATATTACAGTTTATGTTCGGTCTCCAACTCCCTCTAACACGCAAACCTTGAACAACCCTTTCGAACCCTTGCAATAAAGTGAGAGGTAAATATTTTTATAAAGAAGTCTTCCTGCGTCGTTTATTACTGCGTCTTTATCATTGCGTCAGTATGTATCCTGCATAAACATGTATATGTGTATATAAGCATATTTATTATGTGAGTATATAACAATAGGAGGGGTTGGTAAATACATACCAACAACTGCTTGAACTGCTTCGGTCACGTATTATACGCGTCACAAACTAGCATAAAATATTGCAAAACGTTTGAATCTATCTATCTATCTATCTATCTCAGTCTGTCCATAACTATCCATCATCTATCTCTACACACACACACACACACACATACACATATATATATAATATGAGGTCAGTCAAAACGTTCTAAGCCACACCCAGATTTTAGATTTGTTGTACATCTCTCATCTTAGTATGAGTCTCATCTACACAGAAATTAAATAAAAAATCTGAGTGATTTTTCTAGTTTAACCGGCTCATTGGTCTAGTGGGTAGAGTGTTCGCCAATGGTTCAAGAGACTAGGGTTCAATCCTAGGTCTAGTCATACCAAAGACTTAAAAAAATGGTACTTGATACCACCTTGCTTAAGACTCATTATTATAAGGTACGTATCCATAGTAAAGTGGAGCAATCCAGGGAAAGAAATTGCGCCCTCCCCTACACTTCAGTGTAGTAGCTATTGAAAAGGAGCCTTCGGGTCGTCCTCGACTACAGTTGCCAACTTTACTTACTTATAAGTGGTAGAGTGTTATCATAAGAAAAATGTTCTGCTAGGTCTATTCTTTCTGGTTGATGCTAAAACTTTTTCAATGAAACTCGTACTTAACATAAAGAATTTGCGATCACTTCTAGGTGGGCAACATACATACATACATACATACATATGCTCACACATACATATGCATATGTATCTGCATAAACTAATTTATGCTTAGTTAATAATGTGCATGTGTTTGTGCATCAGCTAGTGCATCTGCTCGTGCTTCTGCATGTGCTGGCCTATTCGGCTGGAGCTGCAGAACACACCGATTACATCTTTGCAGAGGGGGAAAGACTCCTCCAACGAGTGTCCTAGATATGACACTAAAAAATCTGATGGTGAGGCTCCTGTAATACTGGAGCTTTGAGGAATGCAGAGTACTCCCTCATTGCCTTCACTCCGAAGCTCACTCTGGCCCGGAGTGGTAGCACCTGATCCTATTTACCAACCCCTCCGCTCGGGCAGGATATGACACAAGGTCAATTTTTAAGTGGAGTTTAACAGGTTTTAATTCAGAGTTTTCCTTCTCCTAGACTAGTTGCCTAACCAAGGCTGAAGAACCTAGTCTGTCCTACTATTTACCCATAGCTGGAGGGAGAATAATTGGATTCATACCTTTCCCAAGGGTATTAGTGCTATGTGAAATGCAATCAGTCTCGTCCGGATTTGAACTCGTGTCGCCGTGTTCATTTCCTACGACGATAACAATTACACCACGGGCACCTCCAACCAATTACACCACGGGCACCTCCAACAATCTATGGGTCAAATAGAACTGTTTTACATTTAAATCGTGTACTTATGCTAAACTGAATTGTTTGAAATAGCTGAAATAGAACTGTTTTTACATTTAACTGTGTATAAACAAATGACTGATGTTTAATTGAATTGTTAGTGATACATAGCAATACTTGGAACCATGTAACTTTGTTGAGATGCTAAATTAATTTGTTTGAAATAGAACTGTTTTTACGTTTAACTGTGTGTAAACAAAAAGCTGTGTACTTATGCCAAATCAAATTGAAATAGAACTGTTTTTACGCTTAACTGTGTGTAAACAAAAAGCTTTGTACTTATGCTAAATTAAACTGTTTGAAATAGAACTGTTTTTACGTTTAATTGTGTGTAAACAAAAAAAAACTGTATGCATATGCTTAACTAAACTGTTTGAAATTAAGTGAAACTATTTAACTGCGTGCAAAAATGTGTTTAGGCTTGTTTAAAAATGTTATCTACAAAATGAGTTTAGAAATCATATATTTAATATATGTATCAAAAAGAGTTGGCATTAAATGACCTGCAATGGTTGATATGCCATAAAACCAAACCAAACTAATCAAAATCTGCATGTGCATCTGCTTGCGCATGTGAGTGCGCGATATGACGAAGAAAGCCACATTTTTAGTGAATAAATTAACAGCGTAAAGAAAGGAAATTTATGAATAATTTTATATCATTTCATTTTTGTTTACCGAGTTTTAATGTTGTATTTGTTGGTTAATAAATAGTACCGAATAATATCTGTTTTGATTGTATAATATTCCATAATAATAAACTGCGTATTTATGCTAAAGTGAATTGCTCAAAATAGAGCTGTTTTGGGTCTATTCTGAATTGTTTAAAGTAGAACTGTTTTTGACATTGTGTTGTATACTCATATGCAGATTCAGGCAAAATGATAACGACGACACAATAAAGACGAGCGACACAGTCTTTTAGAAAAATATACCTCCCACTTTTTTTGAAAGGGTTGTGTTTGAGAGGGAGCTGGAGATCGAAGAGAACTGCAGCCTATTGACCCCCACTCTTATGGCCATCAGCGTTTCTTTCCCGTTCTCCTGGGTTGCTCAACCGGGGGCCTGGGGGCCCTGCCTCTCTGTGACATGTTCTCATTCCAGCATCTTCTCACCAACTAGTCTGGTCTCCAAATTAATTAATCGGGAGCCTGGGGGCCCACTCTTCTGGGTGCTGGCTTTCTCTACCGCATCTTGTCTCCTCTGGTCTGGCCTCCAAATTAACTGACTTCCTGTCTTCACCGAGTTATATAATAGTTCAATGCCCCCTTCTTCTTGTGGGCGTCACAATTGCACTCATTCAACCCATCCACGGTAAGGTTATAAATCTGATATTCCTCGACCGGATGCACCTGTTATTTACATAGGTGCATTTCCTATTTTGACTGCCCGGCCGGGTCGTAGATCAATATACAACAATTGAAACTGTACTGACACTAAACTGAATTGTTTAATATAGAACTGTTTTGACATTTAACTATTTATAAACAAAAACTATACTTATACTAAACTGAATTGTTTAAATTAGAAGTGTTTGAATAAACTGTATCGTTTGAAATAGAAATGTTTTAGACAATTAAACTGTGTACTTCTGCTAAACTGAATTGTTTGAAGTAGAAAAAAATGGATTTGGCATTAAATAACCTACAAAGGTTGATATGCGATAAAACCAAAACAAACAAATAAACAAGCATTCCATAATAAATAATAAAACTCTGGTTTTTAATTTTGGAGTAAATTAACTTTCTATCAGAATATTATTTGGTGTGTACTTATTTACGGCTAATACAGTATAGAGAAGGAGAGATACAGACGGACAGTATGTGTGTGTGTGTGTGTGTGTGTGTGAGAGAGAGAGTGAGAGAGAGAGAAAGAAACAGTGGCACACATACACACACACATATATATACATATATATATATATATATATATATATATTAGTCGATCGTAGAGGAGGGTTGACTCGAAGTCTTTCTTTTCAATAGCAACTACACCGAGGTGTAGGGGAGAGCGCTAATCTTTTCCCTGGAATGCTCCACTTACCCTTGATCCGTACCTTACAATGCTGAATATTAAGCAAGAAAGCATCCAGTATCATATTTTCAGTCTTGAGAAATCCTCGACTTCTTGAACCCCGATATATATATATATATATATATAAGAGTGTTGGTTGTCACTAAATCACTTCATGAGTATGTGTCGAACCAAGTGCAATATAATATGGAGAGGGCTCAATATCTAGAATAGAGCTATTATATAATGATAATGAATAAATAAATATATATTAGATATATATAAATATATATTTAATCCATGGAAAATAGACTGCGACCCTGGGTTTCATAGAGTTTTTTGCAAAATAACAATCATCAGGCATATATTGGATTATATATATATATATATATATATATATATATATATATATATATATATATATATGAACAAATTATTGATGGTTAAAAACTTATTAATAGCCAAGAAGACGTAAAGATTTAGGGAAACTGTGGGCATGTTTATTGTTAAAAATGGGGGAAACGACTGGTTTCGTCTGATACTTCTCAAGCTGTTAACGCCAGAAAAATGAAAAGGGGGGATACAATGGAGAAAAAAAGTGGAGGAGAGGCGAGAAAAAAAAAAGGAAAAATAAAAAAAAAAAATTAAATTAAAAAAAAAGAATAAAAAGAGGTGACTGGTAGGAGAGATGAGCAGATGGTAGAGACCGATCACATTCAACCCCAACAAACAGTCCCTCTGTTTACAGAGGGAAGCTTGAAGGGATCGAACGTAAAGGGTCTCCAACACTTTAAGATGATATAACGAATGTGACTGAATCAGTCGACATTAAAATCTGCCAGGCATTCCCTGCTATTAATCATGTGTTCTGCTATGGAAGACCCAGATGTGCTTACAAGGTGCCCGTGGTGTAATGGTTATCGTCGTAGGAATTGAACACGGTGACACGAGTTCAAATCCTGGCCGAGACTGATTGCATTTCACATAGCACTAATACCCTTGGGAAAGGTATGAATCCAATTACTCTCCCTCCAGCTATGGGTAAATAGTAGGACAGACTAGGTTCTTCAGCCTTGGTGAGGCAACTAGTCTAGGAGAAGGAAAACTCTGAATTAACCTGCTAAACTCCGCTTAAAAATTGACCTTGTGTCATATCCTGCCCGAGCGGAGGGGTTTGTAAATTTGTACAAGCTGGCCTCTTTTAAGCTCAAAATTCAAAATACGAGCTGGCAAATGCTGCTATATGCGCAGGTCCAACCAGTTAGACGTCCTGCCTATGTAGTCACTGCCACAACTACATGTATATTTATATATAACAGAATTGATATGGTGGGGAGCTAGGATATCTTTACGCATTGAGATGAATGCAGTACGAGTCAGAGAAATTACTCGCACAGCAGCTGGAAAATAACACTTGCCAACTGCCGATGCATTTGGCAAATTTCTAGAACCTATATACAGCAAACGCAAATAAACTGGGCACTTGTTAACGGTGCCCCTTTTAGCCCTATCAAAATTATCAATAAAAAAAACTGGACAATGCTATCCAAAACAGACAATGGATATTCATTTTTAGACAAGGTTGACCTGATTAACTCGATTTTATTATCAAGAAAGCACTTGAACGAAATCATAAGGGCACGATGGACAAGAGTCTTAATTAAATTGATTTTGCGCTGCTGAGGGAAAATGAATCCCATCTCGTATACAGGCCAAAAAAGGTGAGCTTCCTGTATACAGAAGTAAGAAAAGCTGTAGACGTTTTATGCACAAATACATCTAAAAAGGCGAGTTGATGGTTGGACTCCTTTTCCACGGTAAACTTTAAAGAGGGATGCATAGAATTTAATTATATGAGAAATGAATCAGCATCTTTCTCATTTTTAAATAAACAGAAAGTGTCGTCAACATAACGATGATACATGAGGGGGCAGTCTATTTTAGTAAATAAATTGGCCTCACAAAACTCAACAAAAATATTTGGCAGTGTGGGACCCAGACTTGACCCCATCGCTACACCATCAATCTGTCGATACATGATGTTATTAAAGCTAAACTCGACAGCAGAGGTGGCAAAATTCATGAGATGTTTAAAAACACTTTTTGTAAATGTAGGTTTGGGAAGCGCACTACGAAATAAGACATCACAACAAATTTCAATAGTTTCTTCAAGAGGAATACTTGTATAGATAGAAAAAACGTCAAAGAGTACATAAACACATCAGTTGGGATAAAGTTTCTGACGAGCTTAGAGAAAGAAAAAGAATCTTTAATAAACGACTAAAATGCTCCAAAACTGGTTGAAGCACTGATGAAAGCTAACTGGCGACCTTTTGTTGGGCAGAACCAACCATAGATAGAATGGGTCGCAAAGGAACACCGTCTTTATTGGATCTTAGGTAGACCATAAAGATGGGGTCGGATGGAACCAACAGGTCGAATGGAATCAGAAATTTCAGGGGAGAGAAGACCACACTTTACTCACTTCCTTAGTTGTTTTTTTTTAAATTTACTACTATAGAAGTGTTGTGATCACAAGCTTCCACCGGACCTAATTTTTTGAATTTTGTATTATCATTAAGGATCAGTAACCTTTTGTTGACATATATATATGTGTGTGTGTGTGTGTGTATAATTGATCACTTCTCAGTATTCCAGACGGAAATTAACGATGAATGAAATGTTGATTATTTTTTAAAAAGCCTCCTCATTCCAGCAAATTTTCTATTTGTCGAAGCACCCCTGAATCAATTTGTATTTCTTTTAATGTCTTCCACGTTTTCAAAACTTACTGTTGAGGTTGCTTTTTAGTTTAGGAAACTAGAAAACGTCCCACTAACGTAGCTCTAATGAGTATATGGCCCAGTCAGCTGTGATTGTAGAATACACTGACTGCATCCCTGCAGAGGGGTAAGACTCCTCCAACGACTGCATCCCTGCAACGAATGTCAAACGGTGAGGCTCCAGTAATGCTTGAGCTTTGGGGAATGCAGAGTACTTCTTTATTGCCATCGCTCCCAAGTTCACTTTGGCTCGAAGTGGTAGTACTTGATAGGGTCCTATCTATGGGTTGAATATAACTCAACTTTATAGTTATGCTAAACTGAACTGTTTGAAATAGAACTGTTTTGACATTGAAACTGCTTACTTATGCTCAACTAAATTGCTTGAAATAGAACTGTTTTGACATTTAAACTGCGTACTGGTGCTAAAATGAATTCTTTGAAATAGAACTGTTTAATATACACACACACACACACACACATATATATATATATATATATATATATATATATATATATATATATGGATTTGGCATTAAATAGCCTACAATGGTTGATATGTCATAAAACCAAACCTAACGAAACCAAACTAATATAGTGAGTATAGAAAGTGTTGCACCTGCTCAATCATAGGTCTCGTAAAAAAGAAAACAAACTTCATTTTGACATCATCACTCTGTCGTATATCAGGGGAGAAAATGAAAGTAACACTTGTTGATAGAAATATAAAGTCTCTTTTTATTTACGAAAGTCGTGATGGTTGTGTGAGAGAGATAAACGGATAAACCGGGAGAGTGGTACAGAGCAGGTTCTCAACCTAGCCACCCCCAGGGTTATCGCTTAAAACGGCGAACTGACTGCTCTCTCTTATGACTGACCGTCGACTCCGACTGACCATGGGGTTAAAAATTTCCGTCATTATATATTTTTCGGCTGTCCACATATTCTTTCTTCTGGTGCCCACTATACACAATTCTTCCAACAGAATTCACGTGGCATTTCTGCTTCCCTTGTTTACCTTAAGACACAACTGCACATCCTGTTTTTTGAAATCCACCTTAACCAGCCCGTTAAAGGTCAATATGTAACAATTTTATTGCTTATCAGCAGTGCGCATGACTTCATTTAAGTTTTCAATTTGGATATTTTTAAACAAAAGATATTAGCCACAATATTTTTTCGGGGAAGGGGATGATGATGGTTAAAGTGTTAGACTGAGGCTTTGGAGTAAGCGAGTTCAAATTTCCTGTTATACTATTTACCAACCCCTCCGCTCGGGCAGGATATGACACAAGGTCAATTTTTAAGCGGAGTTTAACAGGTTTTAATTCAGAGTTTTCCTTCTCCTAGACTAGTTGCCTAACCAAGGCTGAAGAACCTAGTCTGTCCTACTATTTACCCATAGCTGGAGGGAAAATAATTGGATTCATACCTTCCCCAAGGGTATGTGCTATGTGAAATGCAGTCAGTCAGGTCCAGGATTTGAACTCGTGTCGCCGTGTCCATTTCCTACGACGATAACGACTACACCACGGGCACCTCCTGTTATGCTATTTGTTATGACCGGTTATTAAGGGTCAATAAATATATAACTCAACACGGAGATATGAGTGCCACACAAATGTATCCAAAAGTCTCTGAGGAGACTCTCCTTGGTTCGACGTACACGAAGATAGGCAAGGTACTTACTACAGCTACTACGGCTGCTTTCCCCCAGCTTAGTTCTTGATTAATATACCCTTTGGGTAAGTCCATTATTTTGGTCATAGGTGAGTCACTTTTAGACTTATACCCTTGATAAAGGTATTGACTTTGTTGCCCCCCCCCACAGAGCGATTGGTTAAATAGCCCCGCCTCCGTTCTTCTAGCATTAAGTAATCCATAAAGGTTGATATGCCATTACACAAAGACAAGATACTTTTTAAATCTCATCTCGTATACGCATAAAATCAATATTCCTTGAAAAGTTGTAAGAGAGCCCTGAAAAAGGGTTTCCAGATTCCTTGAATTGGAGAAGGAAAAACTCTGAACTGAAACCAGCTGAACTCTACTTAAAAACTGACCTTGTGTCCCACCCTGCTGGTGCGGGGTGGGAGGGTTAGTAAATATACTTGAACTGTTTCGGTTACGTGGTTTACCTGTCGCAAACAAGCATAAAATATTGCAAAGCATTTGACTGATCATATATATATATATATATATATCATAGTCTCTCCATATCTACTTCTACACGCACACACACACACAATCATATATTTATATACATATATATATATAATTCGAAGTCTGTCAAAAAGTCGGCCAGATTACTTGAAAAGTGTAAAGAGCCCCCCCCTGAAAACGGGTTTCCAGGATATAACACGAAACTGTATTCTGTGGTAAGGCTCCAGTACCCAGGAGAATGTGGACTCATCATTTTTATTACCATTACTTCCAAGTCCACTCTGACCCGGAATGGTATTACCAGCTTGGGTTCCATCAAAGAGTCAAACAGATCTATTGGAAAATTATTAGTATAACATTAAAATCCTTACAACCAAATTATTTGGGCAAATTATTTGAATAAAATCGTACAAAATGATATCTCCGATTTGGAATGTAAATTTTTTTTTAAATCCAACATTTAAATTCAATTTTACAAAAAAGTAAATTTTTAAACGGAGTACAGTCAGTTTTCCTTCTCCTAGATTGGTTGTCTAACCAAGGCTAAAGAACCCAATCTGTCCTTATGGAGGAAGAGATAGTTTCATGCCTTTTCCAAGGAAGTAAAACGAGCCGATTCCATTTTCTACGATGAAGGATACAGAATATGGTTTTCACCTAATTGTGTAAGTGTGAGATGAGAGTAACACCGGCACTTCTGGTAGGCAAATAGTTAAACGATAGAAACGTACAGAATTATTATATATATATCTGGATAAAAATATATGACCACACTAAAAATGAAGAAAAAGATATTGTTTACTGTTTTTTAATCATGAAAATCAGATATATGAAAGATAAGGTAAAGAGACATTTAAATTTAAAATAAGAAGAAATTTCAATTCATTTTTTATATGTACGTATTTATGCTAAATATGTACGTATTTATGCTAAATTTTAATGTTCATTTTTGTCATAGATATGAGACCACCAATAAGAGTAAGTTGGCGACCTTAGTCGAGGGTGACCCAAAGGCTCCCTTTACAATAGCTACTACACCGAGGTGTAGGGGAGGGCGCTACTTCACTCACTGGATTGTTCCACTTTACCCTTGATCCTTACCTTATAGTGCTGAGTGCTAAGCAAAGCGGCATCAAGTACCACTTTTTGAGTTTTTGGTATGACTCTACCTGGGATTGAATCGGGGTCTCGGACCATTGGCGAAAAAAACTTAAGAAAAAAGGACTTAATTTAATTGAAAAAATTATTATATGTAGTCTACGTACTATAAAAGCTATTAAAACTGTAATACTTAAAATACTCAAAACATAAATGGCTAAAGGAACTAAATTATCTGAATTTGAGAAAGGCGAGATTGCAGCTCTGAAAAGAGTTGGAAAATCTCAGAGATAAATTTCGAAGGCCTTTGGACGCAGTAAAACCGTTATCTGCAACTACTTGAAAAGTCCAAATAAGTATGGAACAAGAAAACCGACCGGCAGTCCAGAAAAATTATCACCACAATTCAAGAGAAGAATTGTTCATGAAGTATAAAAGAAAACTTCGTCAATATCAAAAATATTGAAATCTCTAGTGGATGCTCCTTGCAGTACTAGAACAATTAGAAGGTGTTTAAACAACGAAAAAATTAAACATAAGAAAAAAATTCATAGTCAAAGGTTAACGATAAAGTACAAAGAGAAACGATTGGAATATGCTCGTCAATATCAAACCATGAATGCTAAAGAATGGTGAAAAGTCGTTTTCTCGGATGAAAAGAAATTTAATTTTGACGCTCCTGATGGCTTTCAGAAGTACTGGCACGCAAAACATTTTCGACAAGGCATTGTGGAGGAGGTTCTCTTATGATCTGGTGGAGGGGGAGCTTTTCATCTTCGGGAAAACTTAAACTACAATTTGTCAGTGGTCAACAAAAAGGAACAGATTATGTGAAGATGCAAAAGGATTCATCTCTCGCACAATAAGGGCGTCGTCTATGTTGAGAAGAGTGGATTTTTCACCAAGATAATGCTGCTATCCACAATGCATCAATAACAAAGAAGTACTTGCTTGAACAAAAAATAAGAAGTCTTGACCGCCTATCGTGCACTCCAGACCTCAATCCCTATAGAAAATTTGTGGGGATTGATTGTTGCAAAAGTTTATGAAGTTGGTCGACAATACCTAGCACTTTCTGAACTCAAAAACTCAATTTTTGACGCATGGGAATAATACCTTCGGTTCAATTTCAGAAACTAGTTGATGGTATGCCTAGCCTAATTTTAGTGGTTATCAAAGCTAACGGTGGATCTACAAAATATTAAATAAAAAATTTCCCATTTATTCTATAGTTTTGCTAATGGGTCTTATATCTATGTCAAAACAAAATTTTAGAATTAAGTATAAATGTTAATATACATATAAAAATGAATTGAAATGTCTTTATTTTTTAAAAATTTAATTGTCTTTATGCCTTATCTTTCATATATCTGATTTTCATAATTTAAAAATTGTAAACAATATCTTTTTCTTCATTTTTGAAGGTGGTCTTAGATTTTTGTCCAGGGGTGTAATAAATACTTTTAAACTTTAGCCTTGAAGAGATGAAGATTATATTGAACAAGTTTATATCGAAAAGATCATATTGAACAAGATTATATCAAACAAGATTATATTGAACCGAAAGTTTTGTTGTTGTTGTTATTTTAAGAAATGTCCTTCTCTGTCTAATTTGATATTTGAAGTCATCAATTCGTGACACGTCTAATTTTCCGGTCAATCAGCATCAGACGATATTTTCACGGTTTATTCTGCTTGAGCAAAGTAATATCGACGGATCACTTTACGATTCGCACGGTCAAATTTCAATATGGCGTCTTCCTGATTTGACAAAAATCTAAGAATTACCAAGGGAGAAGTCTTTTAGTGGAAGAAAAAGAAGTGTTTCATTTAGTTTCTGTGTTTAATGGCATATTAATCTTCGTAGGTTATTTAATACTAAAGTTTTTGTAGAAGAACAGCAGGGATACTATTTAACTCATAGTAGAGGTTTAATATGACGATTTATACATTTCTCAAGGGTATTAGCCTGAAAGAGAATGTAAAAGCACAACTGGAGTTCGAACTCGCTTACTTCGAGACCGTAATCCAGTACTTTAGCCACAACTCCCCCAAAGAAAGAAGTGTAACTCTGTTTAGATTATTAGTGATTGCCAAAAGAGTTCAATAAATTCTCGTTTGTAATCTCTTTTTTTTTTTAAATGAACAACTTTTTAAATATGTTATGTGTTTATTTTTTAAAGCTTTAAAAAAGAGAAAAATTGATTGCTGAAAGGATTGTGTCAAAGCTTAACTAGACAAAATCTAATTCGTCAGGATTTAAAATTTTTTTGTTCGTTTATTTATTTATTAATTCTCTTTGAATAATGCTGAATATAATTTTAAATGATCAAGATTCCTTTGGTAAAATCAAACCAAAATTTTACCGGTTGCTAGAAATAATGGTAATTAGGATGAAATGTCGAAAAAAAAAAACCTTTATTCACTCATTGACAAAGGCTTCTTTACGTAATATTAATGAAGGAATAAAAAGTTAGCCCTAATGGCATATCAACCTTAGTAGCTTATTTAATGCCAAAGCCATTCTTCTAGAAGAACAGTAGTGGCACTCTTTAACCTATAGTTGGGAGGATAAAGGGGTTCGTACCTTTCCCAAAGGTATTTGTCCAAAAGTGAACGTAATAGCGCGACTGGATATAATGTAGGGAACGAATAAATAAATTTAAAAAAATTTAAATTTAAATTTAAAAAATAAATAAATAAAAAGAAAACTACTAAATTTGCAGAAAACTCCAAGAGGTCTATAACAGGAAAAGGGGATGACGCATGCGTAAAAAGAAAAAAGGCATTTCCTCTTTTTCAGGCAGTGACCAGCGGATTGATAACCTCGTGCTGGCGTTTTGGGCACCACGCATACGTCTTTGGACGTAGCATCGGTTAGTCCCTTCACCCAGTAGCAGCTCTCTCTCTATCGGTCAGCACTATGCTGAGATATACAAGACCCACAAATGAACTATAGACTAACTCTTACCGGACTTTGACAAAACTTCCAAGAGAAAACTAACCTTTATGGAAGCCCAAAATACCAAACGCGGACACCTACATACATGAAACGAATTAACGTATTTTTGACGCCTTAACTGGGGGATTCAACCATTTCAATGTATTCAGGAAAAACTCCCTCATCCACGGAATGGTTGTTGAACCCAGTAAATAAAGGAAAGTATTAAAAAAACGTCTTCGTCTCTTATCTGTTTTTATCTTTTCTTTTTGTTTATTTCTTTTGGGACTTTCTTTGGGCAAGGCATTGCGCCGGCCAGTCAACGTGGAGTAAAATAATATAACCAAAATATGGAGTCAGATATCTTACGGCAACACAGCCTTGCCCTTAGCCCCTGACCTTCAAACCTCAAACCCCACAATAACTAACTTACTACGATTCCGCAGTCCAGCGCTTTAACACTTATACCACAAGGACACCCTCTTGAGCATTTCCGTTATTATCATTTTATTGCAAGTTTCAATCCATCTTATTGTTGCTTCTTAAATGAAGCACTTTTAACCTTATTATCTTATTGCAAGTTTTCTGTTTTGTTTCGTTTTTTGATTTTTTTTTTTTTGTGGCATGTCCACCTTTGTTTGGTTATTTTATACTAAAACTATTTTATCAACTGCTGAAGTTAATTGTTTGGTAATCGCTTACAGTTTGTCAAATTTTTCATAACAGCTACAGAAGAATGTTAATCGTTATTAGAAAATTTTAATCCTTAAATCAAGTTTTAATTATTTTCTTAAATCACCGTAAAAGAAAAAACAATTATATATATTTATATTCTTGCGTAAATTGTGACAATACCCCTTCGGCCCCCGTACTTATCAACTTCTTTGAACAATTCTGTATTGGCCGGTGATTCATCTAGTGTTTCCGATAGGGGCATCACACATTTCTTTATGGCCACAAGAAATACAACCGAGGGAGTGGGAGAAAAAGAACAAAGAACAAACGAACAATATGGGCTTGGATTAACTCAAAGAGCAAGAATGGAAGTTCTGTAATATTGCATTCTTTGTGCATCTACAGACTAACGCTGACGTGCATTTTTCGCGAAATTTTTACACAGCTACGAGGAATGCAAACTCAACCTGACTGGCCTTCCCTCACTGCTCCTGGACCCTACCTCATTCCGACTGATCTCTTCTGCTGTCTGGTGTCGACTGCCCCTCTGCGTCTCCCTTCGCCAACTGCCTGCTGTGGGTTCCTTCTTCCAACTGGCCATTTCGTTTCTCTCGGACCTGCCTTTCCTACCCCACTTCCGCTCTCGTCCGAGATCTCGAGTCCAGACCTTTGGTTTCGCCCCAAAACAAACAAAAAGATCGTCTGCTTGGCGCACCCGCTTCATGGTGTCACAAAATGACGATTGCTTTCAGATATACTTTTATAAATCTGCTAATTGAGGTTTCGAATTATATTATCTGTTTGAGTATCCATTTTTCTACTATACGAGAAATCGTGCTCAATTAAAAAAATATGCTAGGTTTTTAGTCTTAAATTATAACAACCAACACACGAAAGTTAACAAAATTATCTGATGTTAGTCGCTATAAAGTACAACTCTACCCAAATTAAGTAAACCTTATCTCTACCCAACGCAAGAAATTATCTAGCAGTAACTGTCAGGCCTGAAAAAGGGGACAGAGAAAAGTATAAAAATAAAGGAGATAAAAAAGGGAGAAGGGAAGCTTACTTTTGTTACCTGAAAGAAAAATGTGTCTATATTTCTTAAAAACAAAACAACCAGTTCCCACAGTAATTTAATTCAAGAGAAATAAACTTTACAATATCTGGCTTTGCATATTTTTCCCGATGCTTGTCGAAAACATTGAATAAGGTAACAAAAATGACATACATTCAAGTAACGACAATATTATAACAAAAAAAGAAGGGTATAAAGGAATACAGCGACTGACTTGCTCGAAGCCATGTCATCAACCACTTACTGTCAGATTAACTTTTATTAATGATAAAATACCTTTCTTTGGCATTTTTGTCAAAGTTCATTTAGAAGCCAATTTTTAGGGTTTATTTTTCTTCTCGACATCTCCTTCTTGTATAGAATCAACCTGGACAACAATGTTCTTCTAGTTTCCTATGTAGACTTGTTGAAAACAAAGTTTACTATTTCTTTAAGTGAACTTCGGATAGAACTCTGCTCCCCCCTCTTAGATGAATATCTTTCGTTTCAACGCGAAATTTCTTCTGTTGAGCCGACGGCAGTTTTTACCACATCTTCTGACCCAAGACAACAGCTTCCTTTATCGGCGAAAAGTCAAATAACACTGTCTCCAGACCTTAGACTCAACGTTCTTTTGAAGGGGATAGCATACCAAAACCACAAATAGCTGGCTTATTGTTTCAACAAGTAACCATAAAAACCCTGTAAGAAAAAGAGGCTTAGCCTAAGACTAATGGGCCTAAAGTCGAAGTCGAATAAACAAGAGCGCGTAAAGCAAAAGGAGCAAGCCAGACAGAGGCTACGTGTGCAGAAAAAAAGACAGACAGAGGCTACGTGTGCAGAAAAAAAGACAGACAGAGGCTACGCGTGCAGAAAAAAAGACAGGGGCTACGTGTGCAGAAAAAAAGACAGACAGAGGCTACGTGTGCAGAAAAAAAGACAGAGGCTACGTGTGCAGAAAAAAAAGACGGAGAACCCTTATGGGCCTCACTTAAACAAGAGTAAGGACAGGAGCTAACGGTTCAACTTTAAAACAACCAATCAGATTCGATCCGACATTAACTGCTGAATTTTCAACAACTGTTAAGTGCTTTGGTTGATCATAGGGAGTTGCATTGTTTTGATTGATCTCAGGGAGTTGTATTCTGTCCCATATTTAAGCTTTGCTTATCAGGTTATCCACAGTACCTGCCGTTACTTAAGTGGTCATCCATTTTATAGGTGTTGCATTGTTTTTGTTTTTATAGTCTTGTTTATTAATTCTTTTCGATGATACTATTCTCGATGTTATGGGATCTCTATCGTGTTAGGCTGGAATAGTTTGAATGCTAAATATTTGAATCTAACAAATCATTATATAGATAATGCATTAAACGCACCCTTTTAACATCATTTAGTTCATTATATAATAATTACTGGAAAAGTTTTCAATGTTAAATAAATTTTGAATCGTAAATTTTCTTTCCTTTTTAATCATTATAAAAAATAAACAATTATGTATAGTTGCATTTTTGTATGAATACCGAATGCTTTCAGATATACTTTTGTATAT
Source organism: Sepioteuthis lessoniana (assembly GCA_963585895.1). Taxonomy (NCBI): domain Eukaryota; kingdom Metazoa; phylum Mollusca; class Cephalopoda; order Myopsida; family Loliginidae; genus Sepioteuthis; species Sepioteuthis lessoniana. The sequence continues at coordinate 276,440 of CAUZXS010001022.1, read as the reverse complement.
TTGTTGTCAGTTTCGCTAACCATAATTTCTTCTCTATTGGATCATTTTAGGGATTTTGTTCGGGTGATGTATTGCTTTTTTTTGTATATTTTTTGTATATATTTTTTTGTATATTTTTGTATATTTTGTACATTTTTTGTATATTTTTGTATATATATATTTTTGTATATTTTTTGTATATTCTTTTGTATATTTTTTTGTATATTTGTTGTCAGTTTCACTAACCATGATTTCTTCACTGTTGGATCATTTTAGGGATTTTGTTGATTCTTGGGTGATGTGTTGATTTTTTTTGTATGGTCTTGTTTATTAATTCTTTTCGGTGACTCTATTCTTAATGTTGCTCGTTTTCATCATCATCATCATCATCATCATCATCATCAAGTAGAGCTGATAACACCCAATTCTCTGATTATTTCTGCCATCCATCTCTATCTCATTGGTCCTGTAAGCTGTATCCAGTGCCCGCATACTATGTAAGTTCTTGCTGGACTACCAACACTGGCTCGTCCGCAAGTAGGAGTTCATTTCCATCAAAGAAAGTTTGGTTTTGGCTCGGTGGCTGATTTTTTTAAAACACTTTGGCCAGAGCTCCAACCTCAAAAGAATGTGCCTCTTGATTAGATGCATGCAAAGCAAAGTGTTTTAGATGTGTGGTTTAATTAGTCATGATAATCTTGCGATTACTATTTTTTCCTCATCAATGGACGCTACCGCTATAGATAAGCGACAGTAGTTTCTTGACTGAACTATTTGGTCCTTGGCATTAGTCTATGCGGTTCCTGTGCCCAGCATCAGGGCAATCGCACCATAGATCAGCTTTTGAATTCAACTGCCTTGTTTCACATCCGCAATGCTGCATCACATGGTTTCCAATACTATACACTTCTGTAACTCATATACTCTCCTTTATCAGAATCTGTTATTCAGTGACTGACTGGGGTAAAGTACTGTGACTACAGAAACCACTTATTTCATTATTGTAGGGTTTGAATTCTCCGGTTTGATAGTAATTTTATTGTTACGGAGTCATTCATCTCTGGTATCATACTTGTTGAGTTTTGACAGTGTGAGTTTTCCGTTTAAAAAAATACCCACCAGCCAATTTGAAATTCTCAACAATTTCATTTAAAGTTAAACGTAGGAAATTAACATTATTATTATTATTATTATTATTATTATTATTTATTTATTTATTTATTGGAGAGAAGGTATATCGGAATGTTAGTTTTGCTCGGATATGCTGGAATTAATATTCAGTCTTCATATGTGCTTTTAAATGGATTTCAAAATCTGAATTAGATATTTTGAGACTTAATACTTTCACTTTTAGTGCAATAATCTCTTTTGAGTTTACTGAGGCTAACGGCAGATGCTGTAAGCAACTGTAATTAAAAATAATAATAAGCTTAGCATTCCCCTAATGGTTCACCTCAGACGCTGAGCAATAAACCCAACCCTGCAGAGCAAATAAAGCCAAGTGTTCATAATTCTATTTTCCAACAACCCGGCACGAATGCCAGGTGGTTTGCCTGAAGGTAACATTTATCCGTACCTCTCACTAGGAAGGATTTGACTCAAGGTCATGCACGAATCGACACTCATGCGCAGTAGGTACCAAAATTTCTTGCCCCCGTCGGCATTCCCCTAAGAGGCGCTTCAGGCACCAAGCAATTAACTTTGTCCTGCAAGCAGGTGAAAGCCTAGGGAGACCAAGTGATCATAACTTTTTCTCAACCACCTCGTGCGAACACAAGATAAGAGGGAAAAGTTGTCAAGTAGAACTATAGTTTTGAAAAATTGAAATGTATTTAAAATAAGTAAGTAAAGTTGGCGACCGAAGTCAAGAGCGACCCAAAGGCACCCTTTTCAATAGCTACTACACCGAGGTGTCGGGGAGGGCGCTACTCCTTCCCCTTGATTGCTCCACTTTATCCTTGATATGTACCTTATAATGCTGAGTGTTAAGCAAAGAGGTATCAAGTACTATTTTTTAAGTCTTTGGTTTGACTTGACCTGGGATTGAACTCTGGTCTCCCGGGCCATTGGTGAACCCTCTACCCATATTTATACAAAAATAGTTGAATTTTAACCACATAGTAAATGATTCTATTTTCTACGCTCAGGTCCGGTCTATTTTTATTACTTTTTTAACATGATACATAACTAGTTTTACTCCATCTAAATTACTAATAAGTTATAGACAATTATATGGTTTAAAGTAAATAATAATAATAACAATAATAATAATAATAATAATAATGTTTTAGCGGACCCCTGAATGAAAAAGAAAGAAAGCGAAAAGATAGACAAATACTTGGATCTTGACAGAGACCAGAAAAAAACCAAAAAAAAACTGTGAAACACGAAGATGACGGTGATACCAATTGTAGTTGGCGCTTGGAACAGTTCCCAAAGGCTTGGAAAAAAGACTGAAAGGACTGAAGATCGGAGGAAGAATCGAGACTGTACAGGCGACAGCATTGTTATTATTGTGCTGGAAACATGAGGAGACTTGCTGTCACTCCGACTCCAGTGAAAGACTACCTGCTACGCTGGTATGAAAAGCTCCTGAGGAGTAAAATAATAATGACAATAACCTGGACCTTGGTAGGGAATTGAAAAAACTATGGAACATGAAGGTAACAATTATACCAATTTTGGTTGGTGCTTTTGGTACCGTAGCTAAAGGATTATTAAAGGAACTGGAAGACTTGGAAGTTGGTGAACGAGTGGAGACCACCTAAACTACAGCATCAGTAAGAGTCAAAATACTGAGAAGAGTCTTGGAGACTTGAGGAGATTTGCTGTCACTCAAACTCCAGTGAAAGCCCATCAGCTAACGCTGATGTGAAAACTCTGAATAAATGATAATAATAATTTGAAAACAATTATAGTTTCAAGTAACTATTCTTGATAGAAATAATTTGCACAAAGTTATATAGTTGCAAGTATTCTTGTCTAATACTAATAATTTGTATATAATTATATGGTTTCAAGTTTGTATTTATGCAACCCATCACCAGTGACGTGATACGACACGAGGTCAGTAGCGGAATAGAACTGGTTTGAATTCAGAGTTTTCCTTTCCTAGACTAGTTTCAGTACCAAGTGTAAAAAAATCAGTCTATCCTACTATTTATACATAGTTAGAAAGGAAGTAGACCTTTCCCAAATGTATTAGTGCGAAGTGAAACGTAAACAAGTTCGTGAGGTATTTCGTTCTGATATACGGGTTCAAGTATTTTCTTCTCTAATATAAATAATTTACAAGCATTTATATGGCTGTTTGGTTGGTTTTATGGGAAGTAAATTCTACCAGTACCCATTAAGTTCATTCTGACTCAGAGGGGTAGTACTGGTTAGGGTCTCAATTATGGGTTGAATAGATTTGTTGGAGATGTTTAAAATGGTTTTGAACTACATTAATATATTTCTCTTAAAATATCGATACTGCATCTAAGTATGAAGCGTTTAATTGTTAAAAATGCTTGAAGAGATATATTTGTATTTTTGTACCTTATATGGAGGCTTATTGTCAAATTGACTCCAGCATAAAATAACCCAGCACGGATTGACACGCCCTAAAACCAACCAACCAACCAACAGAAAACTATTTGAAATCAATTTGTCTCGTAAGCCATTAAACATTAGTTCAATCCAATCTAATTTCTCTTGAAATGAGGGTTTTTGCTTAAGTTACTTCATCTTGGAGGATAATATTGATATTGAGTCAAGAGGAGTCCCCGGGGCATAGTGGCTTATGTGCCGGACTACAAAAGCGAGTTCGAACTCCGGTCGCGCTATCACGTTCTCTTTCACTCTAATACCCATGAGAAAGGTATATCTATTGTTATCCTTATTGACAATTATGAGTTAAATAGTAACACTACTGTGCTTCTAAAAGGATGGCTTTGGCATTAAATAACATACGAAGGTTGATATGCCATTAAATAAAGAACCCTTACCAAGATAAGTTGTGTTAAAAAAAACTAATGTGTTTAGTACGAATGACTGGTTATTGCAACATTAGAAAATGCATATACAATAGAATTCACAGCATATACTGTTATTGAAGTGGTTACCTCACTAAAACTAATCGCTGCTTAACTTTGGTGATCAAGCAGGAACCAGTTCTTTCAACGTGACTTGACTGGAAGTTATTTATCATATTTACCAACTTCTCCGCTCGGGCAGGATATGACACCAGGTCGATTTTTAAGCGGAGTTTAACAGCTTTAAAGTCAGAGTTTTCCTTCTCCTAGACTAGTTGCCTAACCAAGGCTGAAGAACCTAATCTGTCCTACTATTTACCCATAGCTGGAGGGAGAATAATTGGATTCATACCTTTCCCAAGAGTATTAGTGCTATGTGAAATGCAATCAGTCTCGTCGAGGATTTGAACTCGTATCGTTGTGTTCAATTCCTACGACGATAACCATTACACCACAGGCACCTGGAAGTTATTTATTCTTGAATTTAGATTCACTGCAGTAACAACAATCTCACTACAATGGGCAATTTATTTGCTATGTTATAGTTATATACATATAAAAGTCATACCTTTCTAATATAGACGATAATCCAGGCTGCAGGATACACGGACTTCATATCTTCAGAGAGGTAAGACTCTCCCAACGAGTATCCTAAACGATCTGATGGTGAGGCTTCAGTAATACTGGAGCATTGGGGAATACGGAGTACTCCTTTATTCTCATCGCTCTCAGGTCCACTCTGGCTCGGATTGGTAGCTCCTGACAGGGTACTATCTATGGGTCAAATAGAATTTTTACATTTAAACTGTACTTACGGTAAACTGAATTATTTAAAATAGAACTCTTTTTGATAGTTAAACTGTGTACTTATGTTAAACCGAATTGTCTGAAATAGAACTGTGTATATGTATAAAAATGGATTTGGCATTGAATAACCAACAATGGTTGATATGCTATAAAACCAAACCAAACCAAATCATATATATTTAATATATCTGTAAAAAAGGATTTGGAATTAAATAACCTGCAATGGTTGATATGCCATAAAACTAAACCAAACTAATATAGACTAGACGATCTGTGAATCCGTTCAATTCTCGTTTTAACTGTAATCCATGATGATACCGATATCATTGTGGGCGTTGAAGCATTGATGACAGACGGTGCAAACTTCGGGAAACTTGATCTTCGGAAATCAGTAGTACATAAAATTAGCCGCGAGAAGATGAGATGTCATTTTGTTGGATCCCAAAGCAATTGGCTGGAGACGAATTGACTTGGGGTTACGGTCTTCGTTCTTTATGCACTGAATAGGACAAGTCTTATAATCTCGATGGTGACTACGTGGAAAAGGAACATAGTAGTGCCGGTAACATATGCACAAAGTTTTATTTGTAAAGTAATAAATATGTCAAATTAGTAAATGTTGGTACCATACCTTTCGGATATCCCTCTAAAACAACCAAAGCGAAAGAAAATGACACACACACACACACACACAAATATATATATATATATATATATATATATATATATATATATATATATATATATATATATATATATATATATATATATATATATATATATATATATATATATATATTCAAGGAGGTACTTGTGGTGTCATGGGCACTCTCGTAGGAAATGGATACGGTGACCTGAGTTCAATTACTGGACGAGGCTGATTACATTTCGCATAGCGCTAATACCCTTGGCAAAGGTATGAATCTAACTATTCTTTATCCCTGCAATGGATAAATAGTAGGACAGACTGTGCTCTTTATCCCTAGAATAGCAACCGGTTTAGAAGAAGGAAAACTCTGAATTGAAACCTATTAAACTCCGCTTAAAACTGATCTTGTGTCGCATCCTGCTCGTGCAGAAGGTAAATACTTTGAATTCGTTTTAGATTCCAGAATCATTCACATTTAATATATATGTATAAAGAAGATATGGTATTAAATAATTTAAAATGGTTGATATGCCATAAAACCAACCAAAACCAAATCATATATATTTAATATATATGTATAAAGAGGATTTGGCATTAATTAACCTACAATGTTTGATATGCCATAAAACCAAATCAAACCAAACCAAATCATATTTATTTAATACATATGTATAAAGAGCATTTGGCATTAAATAATTTAAAATGGTTGATATGCTATAAAATTAAACCAAACCATATCATATATATCTAATATATATGGACAGTGGCGACTCTAGCCTATTTTTGCTACTCGTGCCCCTCCCCCACCCTCTGTCAACTTCAGTTCCCAACCCGTGGTCCGTGGACCTAAAGTAAGTCATCATAGTTGCTATTGCGTTATTCTCCATTGTATAGCACAGATTGACAAACGTACCTTGCATGGTGTTTTTTTTGTAAACAATCAAGATACTATATAATTTGTAGTCTTGTTAATACAGTAGATAAGATAAGTTCTTCATGTGTTTATGCGTACGTATGTGTCTACGATATACACAGACACAGCTAGTAGTTTCAATTTCGCTTAAAATAAAGATTATTTGTTGAAAATGTATTCCAATAAAAAAATTTTAGTTACAGAATGTAATATATGCAACATTCATTAAAGAAATAGAGATCTGTTAGTGAAAAAACGAATTAAAACACGCCGTTTAACCAACATTTACCATAGCGATGATGATGACGTCGGTGACGGCTATAATCTGCTATCTCTCTCTCTCTCTCTCTCTCTCTCTCTCTCTCTCTCTCTCTCTCTCTCTCTATCTCTATCTCTCTCTCTCTGTCCCTCTCCCTCTTCCCAAGACAGACGTCAGCAGTCACATCGTACTAATTTTTTTGAGCACGGTATTTTGACTTGTTTGGCCATTGGCTACAGCCAAAAGCGAGATTTCTCTAACATTACTGTTATTATAAAGGTCTTGTGCTTGGTACGGATTACGCGTGTTCAACATTATAGCCGATTTTATGGGATGTTCAATGGATCTGACGGTGGCCGGACAAAGACCATCCGTTCAAAACAGCATCGTTGTATTATTCCCAGATATATTTATGAACTTTTGGCTACTTAGTTATCGAAACTTGAATAGATACGTAATTTAATTGAGATCAGACTAAGTATGTTTGCTTGAAATTAATGGATGATTTTTAATCCATTTTGAATAACATTGACCGAGTTATTGGTCGTGCCGGGCACGAGTAGCACTAGTCCCATCTCCACCCCTGTATATGGAAAAAATGAATTTGGTATTAAATAACCTACAATGGTTGATACGCCACAAAACCCATTAAAACCAAATTATATATATTCAGTATATGTGTATATAGAGGATTTGGCATTAAATTACTTACAAGGTTTGATATGCCATAAAACCAAAACAAACCAGAATCATTCAATAAATAAGATGATTTTTTAAAAGCCAAATAGATTTTATTTTGAATTTTTTTCCCTAAATGTAAACTCTGCATTGTTTGGAATTAGTTTAAAACAAAAGCATTGGGGGTCCTCGTGTTGTAATGGTTAAAGCGATGGATTACGGAATCGTAGTAAGCGAGTTCGAACTCTAGTCCCACTATTACGTTCACTTTCATGCAAATACCCTTGGGAAATGTATGAACCCCCTATCCTCCCAGCTATGGGTTAAATAGTACCACAACTGTTCTTCTAGGAGAATGGCTTCGGCATTAAGTAACCTACAAAGGTTGATTGATATGCCATTAAACAAATAAATCAAACCAAACAAAAGTTGTTTTAATTTCACAAAAATATCTCTTTTGAGACGATTCCAAATTGAAGCAAATTAAAAAACAATACTTCAGGCTTGAACAGAAGTCTGGTATTAAATTTTTGTTGGCTGAGATGTGAAAACCGTGTGAAGTTTACGGAAAATGCTCGATGAGTATGGAGAAGCATGTTTGAATAAAAAAAAATGTCTACGAATGGGTTAAACATATTTTTACAACTACGATCCTGTGTCGCAAAGACACTCCACGAAAAACTCTGACTGCCCGATAAAAAATGTTCCCGGCGTTGCAATCAGTGAAAAAGATCATGCTGACAATTTTCTGGCATATAAAAGGACTCATCACTATACATCTATCTGTCTATCTAAATCTTTTCATATCTATACGAGGTTTGAAAAATAACGGGAATTGGTGTTATGTGTGAGCTATGGGCAAAACCCATTAAAACCAAATCATATATATTCATCTAACATGGTATCTTGGGAGTATATAAATGTAATCTTAGCCTTTTGCAACCATTGTAATTTTTCACATACTTTTGTTTACACATCTTTTTCTGGTCATTCACCTATGAAAGAACAAACGAAGAACACGACTAAACCTGAAAGGTAAGGTATGCGGTGATGGTTTGAATGATTGCGAATCAGCTGGACATGCAAAAGGACTGTATCTGGGTTATGGTGATAGCCCCATGACGTCACTGCATGGACCTTCCCCGACACTATGAATAGTGACTGACTCGATAAATGAGTCAAGCGAGTCTAGTCAGTATCCGGTAACCGTTACTGTCTGTATTTCCGTAAATATATACTGCTGTAAACCTTACATCTCTTTGTATTATTCATTTCTGGCCCTTCAAGACCACAACAATTTGTAAGATTATCACGGAAGATTTGACAATACGGAATATCTGCGCAAAAATTGTGCCAAGACTGCTGAATGATGATCAGAAGGAGCGCCGCATGCAGGTGTGTCAGGACATCATCGAGCGTCTACAAATTGAATCAAACTTGTTTGGTGATGAGACATGTACTTTTATGTTCGATCCGGAAGCCGAGCGCCAAAGTAATCATTGGAAGTCTCTCACCGAGGCCGAAAAAAACAAGACAAAGTCAAAAGTCAAAATGATGTCGCTCACGTTCTTCGATGTGAGAGACATCATGGTTCTTACCACCGAACCTGACGATCAATCAACAAGTCTTCATGGAGATCCTGTGACTTAAGCGTTGCTCACTGCGTGAGAAGAATCGAGAGTTGTGGCATGATAAATTGTGGCTACTTCACCTTGAGAATTCATTTGCTTACAACGTCCTTTACTGAAACAACCTTTGTATTCACCAATCATGCTCCGTGTGACTTTTTTCCCAAGCTTAAAAGTGTCATCAAGGGAATCATTGAGGGGATCATCAAGAAGACCCTTTTTGAAGACGTGGGAGACCATCAAGATGGCCATAATGACGGAGCTGAGAAGCATCCCAAAAAAATCCTTCCAGCTGTGCATAGAAGCGTGACTGAGAAGCATGGAAAATATGGAAGGATGAGAAGGATGGAAGGATGCATTAGACTTGACGGGGATTTATTTGAAGAGGAAACCATGTAGTTTGTTATTTGGAATTGAAATAAATTGCTTATCGTATATCTGTCTATCTATCTATCTTGGGTTGTTCATTTCTATCTATCTACAATGGTCTCTTCGTATCGATCTATTTTAGTTTATTCATATCTATCTATCTATCTACAAGGCTCGATTAAAAAATTCATAGACTGACCAAGATACTCACATGGAATGTGACCAAATGCGGTTTATTTTTAAACATAGTCCCCCGTACATTTCAAGTGTTTAGGTAAAAAAGTCAACAACAGATATGACATCATCGTATGAACTTTTCAACCAACCTTCGTATCTATCTCTCTATCTACAAGGCTCGACTGAGAAGTTCATAGGCTAACCAAGAATGTGACCAAACGCGGTTCATTTTTCAACATAGTCCTCTTTGCAGTCAACACATTTCATCCATTGGTGTTGTAGTGCTTGGTTCCCATTCGTAAAAAAGTCAACAACAGATATGACATCATCATATGAACTTTTCAACCCACATTCGTATCGATCACTCTGACATAAAAGGTTATAGTCAATCTTCGTTAGAATACCTTGGGTAACCGGCAGTGTCCCGGTTAGTAATGTGATAATTCAGAAAAGAAAAGAACACATCTTTCATAATAATTCTGAACTTGGAGTCCATTTTTTCGTTTTAGTCAACAAGAAGAAAAAGAACTTGTCATCTTGTGAACTTCAGAGATCCGGCAGATCACAGAATAAAATTAAAGAAAAATAAAAATTAGCCAAATACCTAGATTTTGCTAGAGAACAACTTGTCATCTAGTGAACCTCACGGTTCTAGCAAACCACAGAATAAAATGAAAGAAAAGTGAAGATTAACTAAATACAGAGAACTAAAGAAAAACAAAAAACTCGATGAATTGTATAGTATGAAGGTGTCACTGATATCAGTCATAGTCGTGAACGTTTGAACAGTTCCCAAAACCAGGAAAAGAGACTGGGGAAACTGGAGATCTGAGAAAGAATTGAGACCACCTCTTTTGATAGCGGGTAGGATATTGAGAAAAATCTTAGAGCTGAAGAGCCTTGCTCTCACTTGAAATTTAGTGACAGCCTCTGATAGGAAAAACTTGCATACTAATCTTATGTAATTCTCGTGTACTATTATTATAATAATTATTATTATTGTATGTTAGCTTGAAGGTGTTCTCTTGGGTGTAATGGTTAAAGTGCTGGAATGTGGCCACGAAGTAAACGAGTTCGAACTCCAGTCGTTCTATTACGTTCACTTTCATACTAATCATATTTACCAACCCCTCCGCTCGGGCAGGATGTGACACGAGGTCAGTTTTTAAGCGAAGTTTAACAGGTTTTAATTCAGAGTTTTCCTTCTCCTAGACTAGTTGCTTCACCAAGGCTGAAGAGCCTAGTCTGCCCTACTATTTACCCATAGCTGGAGGGAGAATTATTGGATTCATACCTTTCCCAAGAGTATTAGTGCTATGTGAAATGCAATTAGTCTCGTCCAGGATTTGAACTCGTATCGCCGTGTCCATTTCCTATGACGATAACCATTACACCACGGGCACTTTCATACTAATACCCCTGGAATGAACCCCATTATTCCCAAGTGATGGATTGAATATTATCAATACAGTTCTTCTGCAAAGATGTCTTTGACATTAGATAACCCATGAAAGGCTGGCATGCCATTAATCAAAGAAACCAAAGCCGTGGTTAAGGTGTTCACTAAATGTTTTTAAGTTGGATAATATAACTTTGGAGGAACTGGCCGGATTAAAATAAAGATGTTTCTCAAACTCCATAGAATTATTTTCAAAGCTGATTATCGAGGAAGAATCCCTATAACATAGTGGTTAACGCGCCGGACTGTGACATCGTAGTAAGCGAGTTCAAACTCCAGTCGCGCTATTACGTTCAATTTAAGACTAATACGCTATGGATAGTTATGAACACCCTCATTCCTCCAAGCAATGGGTTAGATAGTATCACAACTTTTCTTCTGCTACAAGAATGGCTTTGTTATTAAATAACTCATGAAGGTTGATATGTCATTAAAAGAAACTAAACCGAACCTGTCTGGTCAGATTTCTGCCATTACCAAAAAGTGCCAATGAACTGGAAAAACTGGTGGATAGTAATGAAGACTTAAATTAAAAAGTGCGTAAGAAAGAGTGAGTTTATGTGAGCCTGAAAGAATGAAAGAGTGCTTTAGTGAGAGAGTGCCAATTGTTGCCATTATTCCAAGATCTACTCTGACCTGGAGAGGTAGTGACTGTTAGGGTCCCGTCTATGAATCGCATAGATTTTATTAAAAATTAACAGTTTTTGATTTAAAAAAACTTGATACCATAGAACTGTGTAGCAAATAAAAAAAATCAAATGAAAATGATTGCAATATGCAACAGCAAAATATAGTTCTGATTACAATCAAACATTTACAAATGAATCAAATTTCGACATTAAATAAGCCATAAAGCGTTGAGATGCCATTAAATAAAGAAGCCTTACCTTATTACTATTGCTAAAAATAAATGTGCGAGAACTATGACCATACGAACAAATGGTATATGAACAACATAGAATCCGTTCTAGAAAATGTGACGCACAAAATTCTCTGGGATTTTGAGATACAAACGGATCACCTAATCTTGGCCAGACGACCAGACTTAGTGATTGTCAACGAAAAAAAAAAAAAAAAAAGAAGAGAAACTACAGAATTGTGGACGTTGCCGTCCTGGCTGACCTCAGAGTAAAACTAAAAGAAAGCGAAAAGAGAGATAAGTACCTAAACCTTGCTAGAGAACGGAAAAATCTATGGAACATGAAAATGACGGTGATACCAATTGTAATTAATGCTCTTGGAACAGCCACCAGAGAATTGCTTCAAGGACTGGAGGACTTGGAAATAAGAGGACGAGTAGAGACTATCCAAACTATAGTATTATTAAGATCGGCCAGAATACCAAGAAGAGTCCTGTAAACTTGAGGAGACTTGCTTTCACTAACACTCCCATGAGAAACCATCGGCAAACACTGCTGTGAAAAACTCAAATGAGTAAAATAATAATAAACAAAAATGGGAAGAAAAAGTACTGTACGTCAAACTGAAAGGATGGCATACGAGATGACCAGGAGATGGAAAAGTGGAAACCTCTAAAAGGAAACTGAGCACCTCTTAACGGCAGCCCGGAATAATGCCATAAGGACCAATTATATTAGAACGAAAATTGATAAAAGGCGGCTGAATAACGAGTGTAGGCTGTGTGGAGACATCAAATAAACCCCCGACCAGTCGGCTGGGGCTGTAGAATATACCGACTGCATCTCTGCAGAGAGGTAAGGCCTTTCCCCAACGAGTGTCCCGGGTATAACACGAAACAATCCGATGGTGAAGTTCCAGTAATGCCGGAGCTTTGGGGAATGCAGAATACCTCCCTGGTCCACTCTGTCCCGGAGTGGTAGAACCTGGTAGAGTCCTATCAATGGGTCGAATAGAACTAATCTGTGTACTTATGCTAAACTGAATTATTTGAAATAGAAATGTTTTTTTATATTGAAACTGTGTACTTATGATAAACTGAAGTGTTTGAAATAGAACTGTTTTTGACATTGAAACTGTGTATTTATGGTAAACTGAATTTTTTTTAAATAGATCTGTTTTGACATTTAATTGAACGGTTTTGACATTTAACTGTTTGTAAACAAAAACTGTACTTATACTAAACTGAATTGTTTGAAATTTAATTCGGCGTTAAATGACCCAAAAAGAGTTGATACGCTGTAATACAAAACAACAAACCAACAACCAACCGAATAAACAGTTAATCTCATAATAAGCAGAAGAAGCAAACTAGTACAATGTAGTACAAAAATAGACATGACTGGGAGGAAAAGGTTATCCTGTGGGAATTGTACAAGAGATTAAAATTTGACCAGAGTATGTACACAAACAAGAATCAGTCTGAGAAAATGAGACGCATAAAATTCTCCAGGATTTTGAGATACAAATCCCGGCAAAAAAACAAAAACAAAAACAAAAAAAAAAAAAAACAGAGCTAGAATTAATTAACAAAAATTGATAAATAAATAGACAATTTGATGGATTTTGCCATATCAGGGGAACACAGAGTGAAAATGCAAGAAATAGGAAAGATCGAAAAATACTTGGAACGGAGAACAAAAAAAAATCTATAGAACATGAGGGTGACGATGATACTACTTGTAATTGGATTGCTTGAAATAGTCCCAAAGGCTTGGTGAAAAAAACCCTGAAAGAATTGGAAATCAGATGAAGAATCGTAACCATCAGTATTGCTATGATCGAATAGAATACTGAGAAGAGTCCTGGTGACCTGAGGAGATTTGCTGTCACTCGGACTCCAGTGAAAGACCACCAACTAACGCTAGTGTAAAAAAACTCACTGGGAGTAAAATAATAATAATAATAATAATAATTAAAGAGAACTTGTCGTATAATGGACTTTGCCGTCCCAACGGACCACAGAGAGAAAATCAAAGAAAGCGAAAAGAGAGACAAGTAACTGGACCTTGCAAGAAAACTATGAAAGTTGTGGAACATGAAGGTGACGGTGATACCAGTTGTGGTTGGTGCGCTTGGAATGGTGCCCAAAGACTTAGAACGAGGATTGTAAGAGTTGGAAATCGGAGGACAAATCGAGACTATCCAGACTACAGCATTATTGAGATCGGTTGGAATACTCAGAAGACTCCTGTAGACCAAAGGAGACTTACAGTGACTCAGCCTCCAGTGAAATACAACCAGCTAACGGCGTGAAGAACTTAAAAGCAGTGAAAAAATAATTCGCAGTTCTAGCAGATTACAGAAAAAAATTAATGGGAAGTGAAAAACTAAATAAATACCTTGACCTTGTCCGAGAACTAAAAATTTTAAAAATCAAAATCAAAATAACAACAATAAAAAAAATAAACTAAGGAAAATGAAGGTGACAGTGATAATAATTTTTGTCGAAACCCTTTGAACAATCCCAAAGAAACAAAAAAATAAAAAATAAAACGGGAGAGTTGGAGATTCGAGGAAGGTTTGAGTTCATTAAAATCACACAGACAGAGCTGATGATATCAGTTAAAGTACTGAGAAGAGAACGGGATGACTGAGCAGACTTATTGTCATTTGGACTCTGGAGAAAGTTAGCCCAGCAAGTGCTGGTGGGAAAACACTCAAAGAGACTTCGTTGGTTGGTTGGTTCAGTTTTATGGCATATCAACCATTGTAGGTTATTTAATGCCAAATCCATTTTTATGCACATAAACAATTCTATTTAAAACAATTCAGTTTAGCACATAGTTTAGTTCTACTTAACCTATAGATAGAACCTTTATCAAGTGCTACCACTCCGGGCCAGAGTGGACCTGGGAGCGATTGCAATGAGGGAGTATTCCGCATTCCCCAAAGCTCCAACAGTACTGAAGCCCACCATTAGATTGTTTAGTGTCATTACCTGGACACTCGTTGGGGGAGTCTTAACCCTCTGCAGAGATGCAGTCAGCTGAACGGACCAAAAAAGACTTTGTGTTAAATAACAAGAAGAACTTGTAAACTAGTGAACTTTGTCATTCCACCGGACGAGTGAGTGAAAATAAAGCATGCAAAAATATATGGAAATACTCGTGGAAGTTGTGGAATATGAAGTTGACGGTGATACCAACTGTAGTTGATTCCTTTGGAACGACCCCTAAAAAGGCTCGAAAAGAGGGTGGAGGAACTGAACACAAAAGCTAAGTTTGAAAGGATTAATGACTATTTTACATAGTAAAGGTAAACTTTTATAATGCCAGCAATTAAAAAATAACAAATGCCATCCAGGAACTAAGTTTCAGCTACATAGTGTAATAAAACAGGCGGGAAATCAGGGGGAGAATCGAGACCATCCTGACCACAGCAGTTAAAATTTGTTAGAATACTTAGGAGAGTCCTGGAAACCTAAAGAGACTTGATGTCGCTCAGACTTCAGTTTAAAAAAAAACACCAGTTAAGACTGGTGAGAAAAACCCAGTCAATATGAAATGCAAAAAACTAGACTTTGCAGAACTTCTCTTCTCCATAGGAGAGTACTGTCAATGTGACTGACAGATATCAGCCAAAAGAGGCAGCAAAAGCATAAATACATAGAATACATGTAATCACTACCTCCCCTCACGCTATGTCTTGAGTAAAGACCCGGTGAAGGACTGTAAAAAAACGAAAGTAATTCTGAAAATTAAATAATAATAATATTAATAATAAAAAAAAAAAAAAAAAAAAAAAACTGTGGAACATGCAGGTGACAATTATACCAATTGTAATTGGTACGTTTGGAACAGTAACTAAAGGATTACTAAAGGAACTAGAGGACTTGGAAGTTGGCGGACGAGTGGAGACCATCTAAACGACAGCATTGTTGAGAACGGCCAAAATTCTAAGAAGAGTCCTGGAGACTTGAGGAGACTTGCTGTCACTCAGACTCCAGTGAAAAACCATCGGCTAACGCTGATGTGAAAAGCTCTAATGAGTGAATAATAATAATAATAATAATAATTTTTCAAAATACATTTTTATTCAGACAATTTTTTTGAAATAATTTTTGCCAGAAATAATGAAAAACAAAAGAGAGGGAAAAAAAAGAAGAAAAAAAAGGGGGGGGGAAATCCTATGTTTTTGTTTTTGTTTTTTTTTGTTTGTTTTTTTTCGATGTTCATCTCTTAAAAGAGAAAATTGAAAAAAAAGCGTGAAAGGATCCTGGCCAAGACGCAGACGACCACATCTGATTTAAAGGCAGATGCATTTACGTATATACATAGGTATATATATATTTACGTATATACATCGGTATATATATTTACGTATACAAATAAAACCTGTTCATTCAGTTTCTCTGGCAAAAAAATGTTATTGTCCTCTTAGTATTTTAAATGTTTATTCTTTCAATTTATTTGTCCAAAGTTGAGTACCATTGTCTTCTTTCCTTGACACGCCGTATGAAGCATACGGTTTGTTTCCTTATCCAAGCTTTGACAACATTCATTTCAGATAGTTTCATAATAACAAGATATAAATAATTATAACTTATTTTATTAGAGTGATATTGTAACAGTGATTTCTAATATTTAATATATCGTTACAATATTCCTTTTTTTTCTTCTGTTATTATTACTACTGTTTATGGCCAAAAGCGGCAATCGGGGTCATTCATTAACTCGGAGAAGTTATTTGCCAGCCCAGGGGTTGAAGCCTCGTTTTTCCATCAGTTTTTGAAGCCGTCCAATATCAGAGTCCGAATATTGCAGCAATAAACGTTCAAGCATGTTATCAGATAAGGGGACGTCGGAAAGTCCGTCACCGCTTCGCTTTCCGTGCCAGGGACTGAACCTGGATTTTTTGTGGGTGATTACGTTCGGTTTAGTGTTGGTACGGGTCCGGATGATATAAGGTGGCAGGATAGGGCCTCCTCGTTTCCCCGCCCAGGGACTGAACTTTCGTTTTTCTTCAAGGGTCTCTGAATCGATGAGGGACTGATCGTCGAAATTCTCCAAGCTGTTACACCCTTCATTTCCGTTGCAGTTGACTTGGCCGGAGCAGGTGAGAAAGAGACCTGTAAGAAAAAAAAAGAGAAGAGAGCGGACATTAATCCTTCTTTTATCTGCATCAACAGTCTTAAAGAATAACTAGTAGCGGTACCCGGCATTGCCTGGAACAAAAGACCGAAAGAGTAACATTAACTAGCATCTCAGTGATTTCATATATACACAAATCATTTTATTGGTCTAGTGGGTAGAGTGTTCGCCAATGGTCCGGGAGACATGGGTTCAATCCCAAGTCGCATCATACCAAAGACTTTAAAAATGGTACTTGATACCTCCTTGTTTAACACTCAGCAATATAAGGTAGGTATCGAGGGTAAAGTGGAGCAATCCAGGGAAAGGAGCAACGCCCTCCCCTACACCTCGGCGTAGTAGCAATTGAAAAGGGAGCCTTTTGGTCGCCCCCGATTACGGTCTCCAACTTTACTTTTTTACTTTATTAAGGTTAGTTTCGAGTAGAGGCGAGTCTTTCATAGTTTTGCGAAAAACCTAAGAGGTTGTTTGGAAAATCTTGTCCGATTTAAGTTAAAACTATCTAAATTTTATTCTAATGCATTATTTTAATAGTAAAAGTAAGTTAGCGACCTTAGTCGAGGGTGACCCGAAGGCTCCCTTTTCAATAGCTACTACACCGAGGTGTAGAGGAGGGTGCCACTCCATTCTCTACATTGCTCCATTTTACCCTTACCTTATAACGCTGAGTTGTTAAGCAAGGCGGCACCAAGTACCATTTTTGAGTCTTTGCTATGACTCGGTCTGGATTGAACCCTGATCTCCTGGACCATTGGCAAACAATCTACTCATTTGGCCTATGACCGGATTTTAATCGTGCTTGTATAAAAACCCGTATTTTTAACGATTAAAGTTTCCTCTTTGTTAATTTTTAATCACTTCTTTCAAAATTTGATTTTGAAGATTATCTGGCCCTAATCGTAAGCTGGAAAAATACATATGCTTTTTTGAGTGAGTTCAGGCTTGGTCATAATTTTACTTCATGGCTATATTTTGCGAAGATGACACGAAATAATCTCAGACTTGAGATATGAGACTTTGGCACATCTATCATATTTTCCCTCCAGTTATACGTGAATAGTAAGGCAGACAGTGCTCTTTAATCTTGGTATGGCAACCTGTCAAGGAGAAGGAAAACCCTACATTCAAACCTGTTAAACTCCGCTTAGAAATTGACCTAGTGTTATATACTACCCGTGTGGAGGGGTTTGTATATATATATATATATATATATATAATTTCTTGAAATGATAAAGTAAATTCTGATACGTTTGTCTCTTTCATCAGCCATACAAGGTGAAGCACCCTACCAAAGAAGCTCGTTTGTGCCTCTCACAACCCACCGACTACTAGGATCAAGTATCTGGACATTTTTTTACGTTAAAAACATTCCGTTCTAAAAAGTAGTTGTGACTCCATTTAAAGATTTCTTGGCATTAAAATCCTTTCGGGTTTTATCATATAGGTATATCACATAGGTATAAATATCATATAGGTATAAATATCATATAAGTATAAATATCCTATAGATATAAATATCATATAAGTATAAATATCATATAAGTTTAAATATCATGTAAGTATAAATATCATATAGGTATAAATATCATATAGGTATAAATAAACTAGTTAGTCGATGGTAGAAATGTTTAGATGTTCAATGATCATATTTGTACTGATTAAAACACTGTTTAAATTCATTTATTCAGAAATGTAAGTTTATTCTAAAATCGGACAATATTTTCGGAACAACCTTGGAATGGTCCTGAAAGACCTGGAAAAAAGACTGGGAAACCTACAGATCAGTGGAAGAATCGAGATCATACTGCACTGTGCGATTAATTTTTCGGTATGAATTTATTTATGGCGATGAATTCTTATAGCGATGAATTATTGGCTACGAATTGTTGGCATAATAGTTACCAACTCTGAACATGATTTCGGTAAAGTGGGTTCTAATTTTCTGTAAAGATTGCTCGGATTTATTTCACATTTAGAAAAAGTGTAACTATTTTGGCCGAAAGTCAGTTTTTATCTGTCGTTCAAGAAAAAAAGATAAGTCTTTAACTACTAACCTATAACTGTTCCTGCAACCCGATTTTCTTTATTCGAGATTTTTTATACGAAACGATTGTTATCATCAACTAAGCTTTTCTTAGTCTAGGACAGATTACTTACAGCACCTGTTTTCCCTACGTTCTCACAAATCTAAATATTAGACAGGTTCATCGCAGCTTAACTTCGATGAGCTTGCTGGAACCGAGAATCAACTACGATCGAGGGATTTTATAAGCAATAAAGAGATGAGAAAATTTCGCTTCTAAGATTACTCTAATATTATGTCAAAGATGCATACACTCGGAATCAAGAGTTGATTAAACTTCACATACACTTCTAAGTTTTTTCTAACATATGAAAGATTAGAAAGTTTTATCAGGAAGGTGTCGTGGGAAGATGAGCGACACCTTTCTAATAAAAGGAAAATCTGATGTTTTCCTTTCAGTTTGTTTCTTAAGCAATTGTTTAGGTTTTATTCAGTGAGGTTGCGTAACTACTTGTGCTCCTTGGTTTTGAATTCAGAGTTTTTCCTTCTCCCTGACTGGTGGTCCTACCAAAGTCAAAGAGCCGAGTTTGCCCTATTATTTACCCATAGCTATTTCAGAAGGTGTAGAGAGAAAGATTAACGCCTTTTCCAGGATTTGAACCCAGTTCGTCGTGTTTGTTTCTTACACGTACTTAGCCAAAAGCACTGAGTAAACTTCAAGGACACTTCTATGATTTCCCTAACATCGTGAACATTTGTATTAATGTTTCAAAAATTAAATAAGTGTAATATTGTTAGGGAATGGTACAGGGGTGCGAATAGATTAGTTATATTTTTTTTAAAAAGCTGGAAAACAACAGTTAACCAGGATTTTCCGAAGTCACCAGATTCAATCGTCCTCATAAAGCGGAATGGGGGTTTGGTGTATTGTGAACCCCAATAAAAGAATCTGGGTCTCCTGATCCGCTTTCTCTTCGGGAACAATGGACACAAAGAGACCAATGGTTGTATAGACTAAGAGCGATTGAATTAATCAAAGATACAAGAAGGGCTGGTTCCTACTAAATCGATGAATCTACCTAACAAATTGTGTCCGGTATCCATTTCCTCAGATTTTCAGGCCTCATTCGATATAAAACAATTGAGACAAGTTGTGTTTTTATATTTCCTTTTTCAAGTCAGACGAATGGCCATTATCAATAGAATTGTCATCAATGAATATGCAGCATTCCTGCGTGTAGACAATTATAAGCCTTATATATATTGAAGTGCTTGTTGTGCACTGGTTATTGTCGTAAGATATGGACACGGAGATTCAAGTTCAAATCCAAGACGGGGCTGTTGGTATTTTATGTAAAGCTAATACCCTTGAAAAAGATATGTATTCAACTATTCTCCCTTCAGTTATAGGTAAATAGTTGGGTAGACTGGGATCTTTAATCTTGGCATGGCAAGCAGTCTAGGAGAATTCAAATAGTGAATTCAAATTTGTTAAACTCTGCTTAAAAATTGACCTTGTGTCACATCCTACTTGTGAGGAGGGATTGGTATATATATATATATATATATATATATATAGAGAGAGAGAGAGAGAAATTATAAACATATATATATATGTATATATATATATCTATATATATATATTATATATAGAAATTATATATATATATATGTATGTATATAATTTCTCGAAATGATAAAATGAATTCTGGTACGTTTGTCTCTTTCATCAGCCATACAGGGTGAGACCCCCTACCAGAGAAACTCGGTTGAGCCTCTCACAACCTCTTAAAAATAAGTCACATGTTATTAAAATATTTATACGTTCCTCAGAAACAGAAAGGTTGGAATAAAACAACAGCTGCCCAAACACATGAGGCGAGTTACGTTTTTATTCTTCCGCCATCAGGTAACCAGTTCTCACTGACACGGCAGTCGTCCATGACTATACTACATAAGTGTACTGTTCATATTTAAGGGAATACATTTCTTTTCTTTTTTTTTTCCTTTTAATGTCGGCTGCAAAAAGGCAACCATTAATCGTAGAAAACTGATTCAATTATTTATTTTTCAAATATGATATTTTCTTAATTTTTTTTTTCTTTTAAATTATCGACTATGTTTCCATTTTTAATTCAACGAAATAATATCAAATTGTGTGTTTCAGAAAACAAAAGACTATTTACGGCTACTAATGAGCTCGATAAACGAAGAAAAAGAAAAAAATCTACCTAATAATAATTGGGAAACGTCATACGTTTATAAAAATGTAGACCGATTTGCGTCAGCGTAATATCTTCGCGGTGTTGTAGACAATCGAACGGTTAGAGGCTCGGAGACTGAAATCGGCGCACAAAGTTCAAACACCGGCAGTGACAGCTTGCGTTCAGTTCGCTCTAATACTCTTGGGAAAGGCATGAATCCATCATTTATCTTTCCAGGGTAAATAATAGGGCTGATTAAGTTCTTTAGATTTGGTACGGCAAGCGATCTTGAAGAAGAAAACTCAGCGGTATACCACTTAAAAATTGAACACGTATCACATCCTGCCAATGGTAAAGGCTTTGGATATATGTTAACTGTCTGAAAAATCACATGCTGTAGCTTTATTGACGTATGAAATCGTAGCTGGCATAACAGGAAGGAATAGATACTCGAATGAGGCTAGCTCATGATAAAATTATTTCAGCAGCTCAGCTGCTTTTGTCACCAAATGTAGTACTAACACTAATAGTGAAGCGTGAGTAAACACTAACCTTATCCATAGGGTTGTGTTCTTCATGACATAATCCATATTAAAGGGTGGACAAGACACTTAGCATCTAATGTGTGGTTGATAGGTTGGTTATTCACATCACCATGGAAAGCTGTTAACTGTGAAATTCTAATTAGAACCTTTCAATCCTTCCTAAATAGAAGCAGCAATATCATCATGCACTGCTGTTAACTGTGAAATTCTAATTAGAACCTTTTAATCCTTCCTGAACAGAAGCATCAATATCATCATGGACTGCTGTTAACTATGAAATTCTAATTAGAACCTTTTAATCCTTCCTGAACAGAAGCATCAATATCATCATGGAAAACTGTTTAACTATGAAATTCTAATTAGAACCTTTTAATTCTTCCTAAACAGAAGCATCAATATCATCATGGAAAACTGTTAACTATGAAATTCTAATTAGAACCTTTTAATCCTTCCTGAACAGAAGCATCAATATCATCATGGGCAGTTGTTCCGACGAAACCTTTAGCATTTATGGATCTTCTAGTGAACAGTAAAAGTTCAGTAAGCAAAATAAGATTCTTCCTTGAGAATTTCCTCGCTGAAAGAAAGATTAAGTCAACAGATAAACGGTATTAAAAGCAAAAATAACGCCCCCAGCAACGAAATGTTTGAATACGCTGCGTGGCTTTTAGAAATATTAAATACGAAGTTATGCAATCCAATTCCTGTTGGCGAGCAAGTCGATTTTCATTTTCTAAATGGGAAATGGTACCAAGTCTGCTAACGACAAAAGATGGAAGTGTCGGTGTTCTTTAGTTTGAAGACTCTTTCAGACGGCCGTGCACCTTACGCTAAGGGGTCTGTCTTTTCTTTGCCGGGCAGAGCCGGGGAAAATAAACAGCCACAGGCATTTTTGAATCTTAATAGATGTTACCATCAAAACATTAAGAAAACTTCGTAGAGTTCCCAGAAATGAACATCTGCTGATATTAAAAAGCACAAGCAGTAAATTATTTAATCGTATATGCTCGTGTATAGATCGATTTCGTGTACAAGTCGTCCTTTGATTTATGGCCAGGAAAATAGATGGAATTAATTTTTGAAATCAAGGCTTAATCATAGTCGTTCTTGTTCAGTTCCAAGTAAAACTTTATAAACAGTTGGGCCTTGAACGCCCAGAGGTTTGCCCTTTCATTGCTGGACGGGTGGTGGAAAACAGCATTAGACATTTTAAACCTTTTGATAATAGAAACGAATGGCCGTGAATGATTTAACCTTATGTACGTGTGTATGAGTCGATCTTTGATATGTGTTCACGAAATTGTCAATTGCTGGCATTCATTTTTTTAAGCTAAGATTTAATTAATACTATGGATTAAAAGCTGGTTTGAATTCCTCTTTCTCTTTCCAAGGTTAAAGAACTACTATGTACCCTTAACTAGAAGGAACAAGCTAATTCATGCCTTTCCCAAGAACATTATCGTGAAATGAAATGCAAATAGCCCCGTCCAGGATTTGAACTCGGGTCACCAATTCCATTTTCTAGGACTATAATTGTTACGCTAAGTACGCCTCCTAAAATGAAAAAGAAAATGAATGACTGCAGTACTTCGCTTTAAAATTGACATTGAGTCTCTTCGATGGAGAGGTTGAGTGGAGAGACACTACTGGAAATGTCACGGTACTTCAATTTCAAATAAGACTGCTGGGCTTTCTACGCCAAAAGGTTATACTTTTCTTTACTGGACAAGGCAGAAAGAAACACCCTGAAGCAGATTTGACTAATAATTGCTGTTAACTGAAAGACTTAGAGGAAACTTTATTGATATCCAGAAATTGATGTCTTTTGAAAATAGAAATGACAGGCAACAAATGATTTAACTGTGTAAGTCTGCCAAAATCGCGTCTGCTAAACTCGTGTATAGGTCGACCTTTAGTTTATGATCATGGAATCAGTATTTCTGGTAGAAATTTTTGGAAAAAAAGTATTGTTTTTAATCCACCCCGGGGAAGTCTTTGTGGCTGAAATGCCGGACTGCTACATCAAAGTAAGCGAGTTCGAACTCCAATCGTGTTATTACGTTCACTTTGGAACTCATACCCTTGGGAAAATAATGAATTCTCTTATATACCAGCTATGGATTTAATAGTATCACTGCTGTCCTTCTACAAGGATAGATTTGGTATGAGAAAATCCACGAAGGTTTATTTTCCTTAAAAGAAAGAAACCATAACACCCACTTAATCAAGACCACTTGTTTGAATTTCAACCTTACAAAATTATTGCTTACGTATAGGTCGAACCTTGATTAATTTGACAGAAATTGGCGTGACTATATATATATATGTATATTCATGTTTGAACCGGACATTAGCCTAGCGGTTAGAGTGTTCGCCAATTATAAGGTACGGTTCAAGGGTAAAGTGGAGTAATCCAGGGAAAGGAGTAGTGTCCTCCCCTACACCTTGGTGTAGTAGCTATCGAAAAGGGAGCCTTCGGGTCACCCTCGACTATGGTCGCTAACTTTACTTTTACTTATATATATGTAACAACTGCATACAGACTTTTTGTTGCTTCCTAATCTGAAAATTAACTTCAACGGTAAGATTTGAAAACTCAGTAGAGATTGAAAGATATATTATCGTTTCCATATTAAAACGAAAATTAAATTAAAATTAAAAGAGAAACATCAGAAGCGCTTCAATAATGGAAAACTAACTAGATTGATCCCATTTACCCAACCCCTCCGTTCGGGCAGGATATGACACAAGGTCAATTTTTTTATGCGGAGTTTAGCAGGTTTGAATTCAGAGTTTTCCTTCTCCTAGACTAGTTGCCTCACCAAGGCTGAAGAACCTAGTCTGCCCTACTATTTATCCATAGCTGGAGGGAGAATAATTGGATTCATACCTTTCCCAAGGGTATTAGTGCTATGTGAAATGCAATCAGTCTTGTCCAGGAATTTAACTGGGATTGCCGTGTCCATATCCTATGACGATAACCATTACACCACGGGCACCTCCAATAACTAACTAAATTGATTGCCAAGCCGGGCTTTTTTATTTCTGTCTTAGTAAAAACAGCTTCAGTCTCGTTACCTTTTCGACACATCTTATATAAGCATCTTGTTCAGCTGGTAGCCATCTCTGTATTAGTCTCTGTCAATATATATATATATACATATATATAATGACTTATGGTAATACCGTAGTTTATTATTGCCCAGTCGGCTGGGGCTGTAGAATACACCGACTGCTTCTCTGCAGAGGGGTAAGACCCCCCCTAACGAGTGTCCTGGATATGACACTAAACAATCTGATGGTGAGGTTCCAGCAATGCTGGAGCTTTGGGGAATGCGGAGTATCCCTTCATTACCATCGCTCCCAGGTCCACTCTGGCCCGGAGTGGTAGCACCTGATAGGGCCCTATCTATGGGTTAAATAGAACTAACATCATTCATATGCTAAACTGAATTGTTTGAGTAAACTGAATAGCTTGAAATAGAAATGTTTTTGACAATTAAACTGTGTACTTATGCTAAACTGAATTGTTTTAAATAGAACAGATTATTTACATAAAAATGGATTTGGCGTTAAATAACCTACAACGGTTGATATGCCATAAAACCCATCAAACCAAACCAAACCGTAGTTTATTAGCCTTTAGAGCATCTGTACTCAATATCTGACTATAGACCGACTTGTACAGTAAAATCTTATAAAAGCACAAATGAACAGAATTGCTATTAAAAGATGTTTCATATTGAATAGTGTGGAACTTTTGATCACACAATTCTATTAATTTGTGTTTTTACACGATTTTACGACAATATATATATATATATATATATATATATATATATATATATATATTGGCATAATGGTTAAAGAGTTCGACAACAGTCAGGGAGACCGGCGTTCATTCCTAGATCGAGTTATACTAAAGACAAAAAATGGTATTTGATGCCTCCTTGCTTAACACTCAGCATTATCAGGTACGGATCAAAGGAAAGTGGAGCAATTCAGGGAATAGAGTAGCACCCTTCCTTACAACCTCGGTGTAGTAGCTAAGGGAAAAGGAGACTTCGAGTTGCCCTCGACAACGATCGGCCAAATTATGTATATATATATATATATATATATATATATATATAACAGGAAATATTCAGCAGAGTTTTCTCTCGAGAACCGGGTTATATGCCTAAACACTAAATTTGAAAAAAGAAGGGAAAACTATGGACTCACATCTACCCAAATAACTCAAAAGCACAGTAAGATTATATTTTGGTAAACTAGAAATGGGTAAACAGCACTTTGAACTATGGGACATAATCCTCTTTTAAAGGATGGTTTAGTTTCTTTGTTTAATGGCATATCAACCTTTGTAAGGTTATTTAATGCCAAAGCTATTCTCCCTGAAGAACAGCAGTAGCACTATTCAACCCATAGCTGGGAGGATAAGGGGGTTCCGAAAGTTAACGTAATAGCGCAACTGGAGTACGAACTCGCTTACTACGATTCCGCAGTCCATCGCTTTAACCATTACACCACGAGGACACCCCCTCTTTTAAAGGAGTATCTTCGGTTCACAAAATCGTTTCGACAAAGATTCGCCTGAGCCTACGCAGAAATTACAAACAAGTAATGCTTCCCGATATGCCACAAATAAGTTTTATATTCTTCAGGAGACATCTAAAAGACAAAGTCCAAATGAAGAATATGAAAGCTTGTTACCGCCCGCAGAGAAACAGCAGATGAGTGCATTCCAACCAAACCAAGAGCCAAACGATGAGTTCCCGGAGAGTCAATAGCAGTTAGACGAGATAACAGGAAACAAGCATCCTTACTTTATAAAAAAACCAATACGTAGAAACTTTAAAAGGCCTTGAGACAACTAAAACATACCAAAAAAAGAACAACAACAATACATACAAGGCCAAATCAATAATAGAATCAGAATTTAGGTAGATGGACAATCATAATTAGCAGATAATAAATGAAGTAAGCGGAAAAAAAAGCACCTCGTGAGCAAAACTAAAAGTTGCCAGCCAAGAAGAAAGACGTTTGACGAGGAAAGAACATTTCAAGAATCTGCCTGTAAATTCCTTCTGAAATCATTGACAACCCTAAAGAAAACTTTGATAACGACCAACTCGATGTCAAACTTTATAGTTCACGGCAAAAGAACTTGATGCAGTACCGAAAAAAATTAAAAGTGAAAAAAGCTACAGTCCACGACAAAATATCTCCTGAAGTATGGAAGACAAGGAAATATGAGGACATACTTCTTCGATTATACAACGTTATGTATAAAGAAAACACAAGAGAGAAATGGAGAAAAGGCTGCATCCCCGCTTCCTTAGGAAAGTGACCGCGGAATCACTAAGAACTCTTACCTCTATAACTGCTAAAGTTTATATCCGAGCTTTGAGAAAGTTCAAAGGAAAAATGAGAACGGTTTTCGTGAAATCAATTCGCAGCATCACAGATCCCGAATATCCGTCGAATTATTGAAGGAGTACGTCCAAAATATCTCGAGGCAATACTATTGTTCATAGATTTCTCTAAGGATTTGAATCCATACACAGAGGAAAAAAGAAGCAAATATTGCTAGCATATGGTCTCCTCCAAAGAATCTGTTACTGCTCTACAAAAAACAAGAACGCAATGGTTCGCTCATCCAATTGTAACACCGACTTCCTCGACATTGTTGCTGTAAGGAGATATATTAGCACCATTCCTGCTTATACTCTGCCTAGATTTGGTTCCATGAACTTCAGTAGGTCTAATGAAAGAAAATGGTCTCACGCCGAAACAATGACAGACTATACAGAGGATCTTGTACTTTTTCCAAATACACCAGCCCAAGTAGAATCCCTGCTGTAAAGCCTCGATTAAGCAGCGAGAGGCATTGGCTTCAACGTGGAAGCAGATAAAACGTGCTTCAAACAAAATGTAGCCATCTCCACATAAACGGCAAGTCTCTGAAATTAGTAAATCAGTTCATATACGTTGGTAGCAATATCTCATCTACTGAATGTTAAATTAGCATATGTATAACCAAGACGAGGACTGATTTTGGCTGGCTGTTGAAAAAATGGCAATTTAATCTATCAAATAGAATAAAACGGCAATTCTTCCAAGCATGTACTATTGTATGGAAGCACCACCAGGACTCTAACTACAGAAGAATACCACCTGCTGTTTTAAATAAATCCTAGAAGCAGGACCCCCAAAACAGCAACTGTACGGCCACTTGTTTTCCATCTTACAAACACACCAAGTAAGAGGAAGAAGACATGCTGGCTACTGCTGGAAAAGAATAGACCTACTCACAAGCGACGTTCTATAATGAACAAAAACAAGAAAGCAATGGTTCGTCCATCCAATAGTAGCACTGACTTCTTCGACATTTTGTCCCTGGAGAATATCGCCTGCTTCTTGCTTCGACACATGGGCACACGAGTGATGCCCGAACAGCAAGGATTCACATTCATCAGCTCAGTAAGGACACCGGATGCCGTCTAAAAGACCTGCCAGGTGCGATGAACAATAAGGACGAATGGAGAGTGAGACATTCAAGTGCAATCAACACGCCTTGATGATGAAGATGATATATATATATATATATATATATATATATATATATATATATATATATATATCACATTGGGTGAATGTTGTTACACACATGCAATTAACGAATGATTTTATTAAGTACTGACAGACTGACAGTAAGGAAAAATATTTAAACAGAATTAAATCTTTTTGAATCTAAATAAATTGATGCTGAAATAAGCACCGACAATTTTAATTAAGTCTTATAATTGATTGAATTTCAATAGATTTTTAAAATTTGAGGGTATTAAGCAGTTGCTTTTTCAAACATATCTTTTCTATATATTCAATTTTTCTATAAACTTTTCTCCAATTGTTTCTAATGACAAAATTTATGAAAAGTCAATATATATATATATATATATATAGTCATCCACAGATAGACTGTTTCGTTCTGCCAGCAGAAAATAATAAAACATTGTGTCCACATATATGAATAAATAATAGTTTATTTTAATAAAATTGTAAAGGAGAAATGATATTCTTGTATTAGGACAATTTCGCCAACTTTACGCGATATCGGTCGTTTATAAATACACCGCTAATTATTAAAAAAAAAAAAAGGAAAGAGAAAAGTTTCTCCAACAAAGAGGGTTTCATTATTTCTAGTGAAACATCATTCAATCAAAATAGACATTATCATTTATTACCATTCACTGTAAGCAAAACTGAAATTCTATCAGTATGTATGAGATAATTACATTTTATTTTAGAAGTGCATCACATTCATATTTTTGTCAACATAATCCTGATATGAATTTTTTTTACTGTCGCATCTCTCTCTCTCTCTCTCTCTCTATATATATATATATATATATATATATATATACATGCTTGAATTCAAATTCTCATATTTAGACTAAATAACACTTTCCACCGACGACGCATACAAAAGTATCCGAAAATGACGTATATATATATATATATATATATATTGTTGTAGGTTCATAGAGAAAATAAAAATATTATCACATGAGTAAGGTCCACGAAGAGACTTGTATTTTTTCGGATTTATCATTTAATTTTGTTCTTACATACGTGTATGTTTCCAGCTTGATGCTTTCGTCAGAGAACATGTATGGCACAAAGCCTTGTTAATGGGGTATTCAATAAGACTTGAACTCACTCGTGTTTGTAGTTTGAATGTAGTTGGTTATGGGTTTTGAAGGTCGCTCCTTTCTTTTTCTTTGAGTGTGTTTCTCTTAGCCTACGTTACCCCTCATTTACTTTTGATATTTTTTACGTTATGTGTGTGTGTGTGTGTGTGTGTGTGTGTGTGTGTGTGTGTGTGTGTGTGTGTTGGAGTGGTTTCGGATTTCACTTATAGTAATTTTTTCTCTGTGTATGCGTGATTGTGTCTTGAGATTTTCTTGTATATATATATTTATGTTTGTTTCCATTTGTGTGTGTGTACTATTCATGTTTTATTCAACTTTGGTTTAAATTTATCTCTAAATTTCTTTTCTTTTATTTGAAGTAGCGTGTAGTCGTTGATTTGATATATTGGTATTATTTTAAATTTACCTCGACTACATTGGTATAGGTGTTTCGATACATTTAATTTTCTATTTTCTTCTATTTTGATATTACTCCTGCGAAGTGATGTCATTGTATTAAGGACCTGTGATGACACTATGTATATTTCTTTGCATTTTCTACATTAAATTATGTAGACTAAGTTTTTTGAGTTGCAGCTTAAGTTTTATTTATTTTGAATTCGGTTTCCGGGTTTTTAAAGGTCAAGGATTTCCCTTCTATAATTATATCACATATTTTGCATCTTTTATTATTGTATTTGTATTGTTTTCTCCGAATGTAGAAGAGGTGAGTATTTTTTAAGATTTTCGTGTTGTCTCTGCCTTTTAATGATTTTTTTTGCGTCTACTATTTCTTTGATTTTGTCCTTGTTTTTAAGTTCTAGATTTTTCATTATTTCTGTGAATAGTTCCAGGTTGTTTTTGTTGTAGGTTGTGACGTATGTTAGGGGTTTCTCGTTGCTGTGTTTTTTCGGGTTCCTTAATTCTCTTTGTGGAATGTTTTCTGCTAATTCCAATCCTTTATTTATTAGTATTGTTGGGTATCCCCTCTGTTTTAGGGTTGTGTGTAATTTTTTAAGGCGAGTTTTTTTTAGATTTTTATCCGTGATTATTGAGTGTATTCTACGTGCTAGAGTGCAAGGGATGGATTTTATACAGTTTTTTTTTTTTTTTTGGGGGGGGGGGCTTTTGAAGTGGAGGTATTGTTGGGTGTTTGTTGGTTTGTGGTAGGGTTAGGGTTGTGATGATTTGGCCATTTACGTTTTTTATAAGGATGTCTAAAAATGGTAGTTCTTTTGAGCTGTGTTCCATAGTAAATTTTATTTTGGGGTGTAGGTTTTGTAGTAGGTTGTATAATTCTTTGATGTCTCCCCATGGGCATTTCCAGAATATGAAGCAATCATCTAAATATCTTTTCCATGATTTGGTAAATTCTTCTTTTATGTCGATACCGTATTTTTTACCTATTAGTTCATATAGGTTTTATTCTAAATGTGCTTGGGTTAGGGTAGCGTATGTTGGCGGCATTTTAGTTCCTAGAGCTGTTCCTAAAGTTTGGATACAGTTAATGATATTGAATTGGAAGGAGTTATTAATGATTATTTCTGTACCCTTTATGATAATTTTTTTGTTAAATCTTGGTTGTAATGTGTCTGGGTATTTATCGATCCAAAATGAGATAACTTGTTTTCCTAATTCACGGGGGATATTGCTTGTGACATTGTTTGTGACATCAAATGTGACTATGAGTGTGTTGGGACCACTTGTTTCTGGCATGGAGTTTAAAAAATCTATGTTGTGCTTAATATAGCTTTTTATTTTGTTTAGGAAAGGTTGTAGTAAAATGTCTATTAGTTTGCTAAGTCTGCTAGTCGGACACGACGGGCCTGCTACAATGGGTCTAAATTTGAGGTCACTTGGGTTTGGGATTTCTATATATTCGGAGTTTTGTATTTCTACGGAGTTTCTTATTTGTTGGGACTAGTGAATTTTTGGTAGTTCGTAGAAATTACTAGTAATTTGTTAAGAAGTCTTTTTCTTTTTTAGTTAGTTATTTATTGTGTATTTTGCAGAATTTTTAATTTTTGAT
>CAUZXS010001022.1:225000-240000 GCA_963585895.1 Sepioteuthis lessoniana | reverse complement strand
CACACCAGACCAAATTTAATTAACAAAGAAAAAAGAATTTGCCATTTAGAGAGTTTTGCCGTAACAGCAGATCAGAGTGTGAAAATAAAAGAAAGCGAAAAACTCAACAATCATCTGGATCTTGCTAGAGTGTTGAAAAAGTTACGGAATATAAGATAACAGTGATACGAGTCATTATTGGAGCCCTTGAAACAGGATCAGAGTGTGAATTCAGGTCTAGTCAAATATCTATTCTTTGTTTGCTCAAGCAACAAAACTTAAACTGAAAGAAATGCTCGGAGAAAATTAGATAATTGACAATATTTCCTCAAAGAAATTCCAGTATATTGCATCTGATATTAATGAAGGGATGAACAATTATATTGAGAACAATATTAGAGATTTACGTCACTTGATTTAAGTTACTAATTCAGTTTCTCAAAACTAGACGCAAATCAAGACAAATTTTCCTATTTAAATAAATGTATTTCTATTAATACGTTCCCACTGGCCACTGAAAGAAAACGAAAATAATTTGTAATAAATTAATTGCTTTAAACCGGCCATGTAACTCGAAAACGACGTCAAAGTATGATACAGAACCGCGTATCTTTTTGAGCATGTTTCTTTTTTTTTTTCTCGGTCTTTTTACTTTGGATCAGAGTATAGTATCTGTGTCCTCTGCTTTGGATCTTAGCTTCGCTTCTCAGCACTTCTGTCTGAGATCAGAATATAGTATCTGTGTGCTCTGCTTTGGATCAGAGTGTTACCATTCCCCGGTACTGCTACCTAAGATCAGATTGTAGTATCTGCTGTGAATCAAAGCGTTTCTCTTCCGCTTTTCTTTTTATGATCAAAGTGTAGTCTCTGTCAAAGATTAAAGTGTAGTCTCTGTTAAAGATTAGAGTGTCTCGCCTGTGAGTTTGTCTCAACGACTTTTCTAAATATTCATGCTGATTTTAACAGTCCTGTGGTCTCGATTTTTCTTCTGATCTTTGGTTCTCCCAACCTCTTTTCCAGGCCTTTAGGGAATTGTTCCAAGGGCCCCAATAACAGTCGGCACAGTTGACGTTACCCTAGGATCACATTGTAGTATCTGCTGTGGATCAAAGCGTTTCTCTTCCGCTTTTCTTTTTATGATCAAAGTGTAGTCTCTGTCAAAGATTAAAGTGTAGTCTCTGTTAAAGATTAAAGTGTCTCGCCTGTGAGTTTGTCTCAACGACTTTTCTAAATATTCATGCTGATTTTAACAGTCCTGTGGTCTCGATTTTTCTTCTGATCTTTGGTTCTCCCAACCTCTTTTCCAGGCCTTTAGGGAATTGTTCCAAGGGCCCCAATAACAGTCGGCACAGTTGACGTTACCCTAGGATCACATTGTAGTATCTGCTGTGGATCAAAGCGTTACTCCTCTGCTGCCCAGTCGGCTGGGGCTGTAGAATACACCGACTGCATCTCTGTAGAGGGGTGTCCTGGATATGACACTAAACAATCTGATGGTGAGGTTCCAGTGATGCTGGAGCTTTGGGAAATGCGGAGTACCCCTTCATTGCCATAGTTCCCAGGTCCACTTTGGCCCGGAGTGGTAGCACCAGATAGGGCCCTATCTATGGGTTAAATAGAACTAAACAGCATACTTATGCTAAACTGAATTGTTAGAAATTAGAACTGCTTGAATAAACTGAATAGCTTGAAATAGAAATGTTTTTGACAATTAAACTATACTTACATTTAAACTGCGTGCTTATGCTTAGCTGAATTGTTTGAAATAGAACTGTTTTTTACATTGAAACTATACTTACACTAAACTGAATTGTTTAATATAGAACTGCTTTGACATTTAACTGTGTGTAAACAAAAATGGATTTGGCGTTAAATGACCTACAAAGGTTGATATACCATAAAACCAACCAACCAACCAACTACTCTGTTCTTTTTGTTAAGATCAGAAAGTGGTATCTGTGCGCTCTGCTTTTTATAGTGTCAGTTTTCGGCATTCCTGTCTCAACTCAGATTTTTTCCTACCCGGTCTTCCTGTTGAGATTACTCTATAATATCTGTTCACTATCAAAATTTTGGTCACAACGGTGCAAAGAAAAACAAGGAGCGCTTGGTCACAGGGATTACAATCCCATGGCAACACCTCCCCAATTGTACTAAGAAGAGAAGAGAGTAGTTTGACGCCTGTGTGACAGTGATTGCTGGGATAAGGGCTACTTTTGTGTTGTATAGTCCAACCGATGGGATTTAGTAAGATATAAGATCAAAATACAGAAACGGTATCTAATTGAATATATTAAGAAAAAAATTGTCATTAAAATTCTTAAAAATGTCTAAATAAAAATAATCATCTGGTTATTTATAAGTGTCTTTCTTTCTTTCTTTCTTTCTTTCTTTCTTTCTTTTAAGGAAATATTAGTTTTTATCTTTTTCGAATTAACTGTTTTCATATACCCGTCCAGTTAGTGGAGCTTAGAATACGTTGACTTTATCCCCTGCAGACGGGTAAGACCTCCCTACACACTAAAAGCGGTGTCCTGGGTATGACACTATACTGTACCTGATGGTGAGGCTACAGCTCAACCCGTCCAGTTAGTGGAGCTAAGAATACGTTGACTGTATCCCCTGCAGAGAGGTAAGACCTCCCTACACACTAAAAGCGGTGTCCTGGGTATGACACTACATTGTACCTGATGGTGAGGCTACAGCTCAACCCGTCCAGTTAGTGGAGCTTAGAATACGTTGACTATATCCCCTGCAGAGGGGTAAGACCTCCCTACACACTAAAAGCGGTGTCCTGGGTATGACACTATACTGTACCTGATGGTGAGGCTACAACTCAAGAACTCTGGGGAGCGTAAAGAACTCGCAAGTCCACTCTGTCTTGGAGTGGTAGTGCCTGTTAGGGCCTCATCTATAACCCAACAAGATCTGTTTTAATTTTTTTTTTTTTTTTTTTAGAAAGGAATACTCGATATCGCATAACCATCTATTAAAAAAAAAACTCTTAAGAAACAATAATACAAAATATATAAAAATGACCGTGGAATAAATGCGATTCTCTAACCTCTCAGCATAAAAAAAGCTTGGTCAATCAATCTGTTTTTATATACATATCTAATGTCATTTATTTTTAAGAATAACCATGGAAATACTCCAATACAGATACTACACTGGGATTATTGACAGAAGTACCAGGGAAGTATATTTTGATCATAAGCAGTGAGCACAGTAATTGCAACCTGATCCATGACTATAAAAATACTGTGACACAGAGTAAGTGTAATGTTATGGATCAGAAAATGACACGTGTGAGCGAAACATAAAAAACACAATACTCCGACCATCACTTTTTGTACAACGAGGGAAGTGCTGACCCCGGTTTAGAACCCCCGGGGTTCAGTAAGGTTTTTAGCATTTTTCTTTGATTTATTTATTTATCTATTTTTATTTTTATTTATTTATTCATTTTTTTTTTTTTGCGCGCGGTTCTGCACAAAGACAAACACACAGCGTTACGCCCCGCCCGTAAACGTGAACACAGTCGAGGAAGAGATGCAGTTACTACCTTAGCTGAAAAGTCAGAGAATGGAGATCTGATCAGAGGTCGAAGCTCCCGGGGACAACACTATTCCAAGCGCACACTTACTATAATCTGAAGGGCCGATCCATACGTAAATAATTGTAATGTAGAAGCCACCTCCCCTAACCAGCGACCCAACTACCAGTTTATGCAACTGACAGCCAAAAGTCACTCATGAGAAGTCTTGTAGTAGGTACGAGAGGCGGCCAGACACGAGACTTGGGCATTTTTGACAAGGGTTAGTTAGTTGGTTACGCGGAGAGCGCATGTCACGACCTAAATTTCGGAGCAAAGCGAAACTTTCCCCACATTCACTACGATTAATAAAAGAACGAATCTTTCTTTGATCAACTGGACAAGATACAACTTCACATCTTTCTGTCTATAAAGCAGTTATCTGTTAGACATAGAACTAGGAGAAAAATAAACCGAAAACTCCATACACATTTAAAAGAACTCAATAATACTACATGAACAAAAAAACTGTAGCGAAGTACCCCAAGATTTTTTGAGCCTATTTCATAGGCTTCTCCAAATCTGAATAGGGTGGAATCTGTGTTTAGCCACGTGCATTACTTGTTAAGCAAACAGAGGATCAATTTGAACATAGAACGTTATGATTTGCGGCTCAAACCCACAAACCCGCTACTTAATATTCATGATCTCCACACTGCCCACCAAGCCCATAATTCCCATAAAAATAATTCAAGGAGCATTTGCATTTATAGCTTACTGATTCTTTTCTCATGTTATAATTTTCTGATGTGGTGCAACCGAGCACCCAATAAGAATCGAACTCACTCGTGAAGGTTTGCAAGGTTTGGTTTGGTTTCTTTGTTTAATCAACCTTTGTAGGTTATTTAATGCCTAAGCCACTCTCCTAGAAGAACAGTAGTGATACTATTTAACCCATAGCTGGGAGGATAAGGGGGTTCATATCTTTCCCAAGTGTATTTGCCCGAAAAGGAACGTAATAGTACGACTGGAGTACGAACTCGCTTAATACGATTGCGCAGTCCATCGCTTTAACCATTACACCACGAGGACACCTCCTGAAGGTTTGCAAGTCTAGCTTGCTAACCATTACACTCCTAAAAGTGCCCTGGTAGAAGTGGTATAGTAATTTACAAAGCTTTTTGCTTCGATGTGGTACAAGGCCGTATGAATGGGGTACCCATTAAGAATCAAACTCACTCGTGAATGTTTGCTACTCTATCTTGGTAACCATTACACCACCAAAGGCGCCCATACTTTTCTTATGTAAATTATATTGATTACTGGTGAGTTCGGTATGTTTCGTTATTTTATATTCTATTAATTTATTTAGGATTGAATGGAATTTAAACTTGGTTGGGTGGTTGGTTTTTATGGCTTGTCAACTCTTATTGATTATACAATGCCAAAAGCTGAAAAGCTTGGTTTCAAGTGACCATCCCCCAGGCACATCTGCAAACCCGTCTTAAACAAGAAGAGTCGAGTTCTTTGCGTGAGGCGCCTCCCGAGGGAAATACATATTTAATAACCTCTCTGCACGGGCAACATGTGACACAAGGTCAATTCTTTTGCGGAGTTTAAGTGATTTGAATTCAGAGTTTTCCTTCTCCCAAACTGATTGCCTTACCAAGGCTTAAGACCCCAACATACCCTATTTACCCATAGCTGGAGGAAAAACAACTGGATTCATTGGGTATTAATGCTATGTGAAATACAATCAGTCTCATCGAGGATTTGAACCCGTGTCGCTGTGTCCGTTTCCTACGAGGATAACCATTACACTAAAGATGGGGGGAATACTAATGGAAACCAAGGAATGTTTAACACTACTTTTATCCATACATTCGTGTGCAGGAGGCCCTTCGCCGAAAAACGTTGACCTCACATCCTGTCCGTGTTGGAGGGTTAGGTAAATACTGAAACAAGAAAAGACCTGGGGAGAGCTGAGTATCGTTCTATTCTTATTACTCACTCGTCAATTCAGAATCGGCATAACACTTGTGAAGGTCTTATCTATGGGACAAATAGACCTGTTTAAAAATCATTAGTAGTAGTATTATTGGATAAGAATACGTGAAACCTTGTAACTATGAGAAAACAAATGATTATTATTAAATAGGGATAGTTACTAACCAAGGCCAAAGAACTCAGTCTGCCCTACCATTTATCTGCCCAGGCGATGGGGCTTAGAATACACTGACCTGTATCCCCTGCATATAGGTAAGACCCCGTAGAAAGTAATGTCTTAGGTATGACACTAAACTGCATCTGATGGGGAAGGAACCGGATCTGGGAAGTGGGAAATACCCTTTTATTGCCATTACTCCCAGGTTCACTCATTTGGTCAAATAGATCTATCTATAAGAATTATTCGTATTCGAAAGACTGTGTGCAAAAAAAAAGAAACAAAGATTCTGAAGAAAGAACACAAAGTATGTAAATATGAGCAAACAATTAACATGATTTCCTAACTTCTATGTATAAAGTAACCCAAGACGGATTGACATGCTGTTAAAATCAATAAATCCTACTATTTACCAACAACTACAGAGGCGGTTTGACTGAAGGCTCCCTTTTCATTAGCTACAACACCGAAGTGTAGGGGATGGCGCTACTCTTTTCTCTGGATTGCTCCACTTACCCTTGATCCGTACCTTATAATGCTGAGCGTTAAGGAAGGGTGCAACTAGTACCATTTTTGGTTTGACTCGACCAGGGATTGAACCCTAGTCTGACCACTGGCGGACACTCTAAGCATTATGCCAATGCGCCGGTAAAATCATGAATAGGTAGCACTTAAAAAAAAAAAAATATATATATATATATATATATATATATATATATATATATATATATATATATTTTGTGTTGTTTACAAAACTAGAATTAAACAAGGACACGTTTTTATTATAATCCATTTATTTTATGTAAAATTCAGTATATTTCAATAAATAAATTAAATTTAAAAAATTGAAAACTTTACCTGCATATGAATTTTGATTTTATTATTTTACACTTTCGAAAAAGTATCAAACTTTAAAATGTTATACACGTCAAAATAGGTGTTTCATTTTACGTTTTTATGAAATATGCGTTTTAAAATAAATGAAGGGTATTTACAGGTGCAGATACAACACTCTGATCTTAAACAGAAATGCGGATTGATACGTTATTAATCCCATCAATGCTTAATACATATACTAAATATAAGTGAATATTGAAGACACTTGCGGTCACATGATCTCCGTTGAAAGTTATCATGTATAACTGGTTTAAAACTAGCAAGATTACCAAGGATATAATACTGACTTCTAGTGAATTAGAGATACTTGCTGTCGCTTATTCTTCATCTTTGAATCTTTTGATAGCTTTGGCGCGAAAATTTCAGATAATAATAATAATAATAACATAAATTATTATTTGGAGGTGCCCGTGGTGTAATGGTTATCGTCAGAGGAAACAGACACGGCGACACGAGTACAAATCCTGGACGAGACTGATTGCATTTCACATAGCACTAATACCCTTGGGAAAGGTATGAATCCAATTATTCTCCCTCCAGCTATGGGTAAATAGTAAGACAGACTAGGTTCTTCAGCCTTGGTGAGGCAACTAGTCTAGGAGAAGGGAAACTCTGACTTCAAACCTGTTAAACTCCGCTTAAAAAATTGACCTTGTGTCATATCCTGCCTGGGCGGAGGGGTTGGATAAATATGATTATAATATAAATTTTGAGATACAAACGGTTCACTTGATCCCAATCAGAAGACCAGACCTTGATAGAATTAACGAAAAAAAAAAAAAAAGAGAGAACTTGCTGAATAGTGGACTTTGCTATCCCAGCAGACCATAAAGAGAAAATCAAAGAAAATGAAAAGAGAGGAAAGTACTTTGACCTTGCCTGGGAACTATAAAAAGCTGTGGAACGTGATACTAATTGTAATTAACGCGCTTGAAACGATCCCCAAAAGCTAGGCAAAGGGTCTTAAAAAGGTAAAAATCGGAGGACGAATCGAGACCATTCAGGCTAGAGCATTGTGAAGATCAGTTAGAATACTGAGAACAGTCCTATAGACCTCAGTGAAAAAACTATCAGCTAATACCAGTGTGAAAAAACTCGCAAGAAATAATTATAAAAAGAGACAAGAACTTCGACTTTGCCAGGGAACTAAGAAAGCTGCGGAACATGTGGTTGACGGTGATGCCAAATGTAATTGGCGCACTAGAAACAGTCTACAAAGACTTGGAGAGGGGACTGAAAGAGTTAGGAATCGAAGGACGAGTCGAGACCATTCAGATTATAGCCTTATTAAGACCGGCCGGAATACTGAGAAAAGTCCAGAAGACATGAGGAAACTTGCAGTCACTCAGATCGCAGTGAAAGACCATTAGCTAATGCTGGTGTAAAAACTCGCAAGGAGTATAATAATAATAATAATAATAATAATAATAATAATAATAATAAAAACGGATCACCGAATCCCGGCCAGAAGACCAGACCTTATAATAATCAACAAAAAAAAAAAGAGAATTTGCAAAATTGTCGACTTTGCTGTCCCGGCGGACTACAGAATAAATCTGAAGGAAAAGAAGGATAAGTACCTCGACCTTGCTAGAGAATTGAAAAAGTTGTGGAACATGAAAGTAACGATTGTGCCAATTGTGATTGGTGCGTTAGGCACAATAACTAAAGGATTATTAAAAGGCCTTGGGGACTTGGAAGTTGGGGGACGGGTAGAGACTATTCAAACGACAGCATTGCTGAGAACGGCCAGAATCCTGAGACGAGTCCTGGAGACTTGAGGAGACTTGCTGTCACCCAAACTCCAGTGAAAAACCACCAGCTAACACTGATGTGAAAAACTCTAAAGGAGTAAATAATAATAATAATAATAACAACAACAGACCTGTTAATTAACAAGAAGAAAATAACAAGCGGATTTGTCGTTTCAACGGATCATTGAGTGAAAATAAAAGAAAATGCACACATAAACAAATACTTGGGTTATGCCAGAGAGCTGAAAAAGCAGTGAAATATGAAAGTGTTGGTGGTACCAATAGTAGTGGGTGCACTTGGAGATACTCAAAGGCCTGGAAAAGAGATTAGAGAAAGAATCGGGACCATCAAGACCACAGCCAGAATACTGAGAAAAGTCCGGGAGAGCCGAGGAGACAATCAGTTCGATGAAAAACCTGCAGTTAAATCTGGTGTAAAGATGTCGCATCAAGTCAAAATTATAAATGCAGAAAAATTATCTGGGATTTTATGATAAAAATAAATCACTCAACCCAGGCCAGAAGACCAGATATGGTTACAATTAAATAAAAAATAGAAAAGAAAAAGAAAACAACAATTAAATTTATCTGTGTGTGTCCAACAGAGCAGATGGTGAAGCTGAAGGAAAGTAAAGAAGTAGATAAATACTTAGACCTTGCCAGGGAACTAAACAACAAAAACAACAAAACTGTATAACATAATGTTGACAGTGATATGCCAATCATAGTTGGAACCCTTGGGACAATTACAAAGAAAAGAGACTGGGTGGCGGGGATTAAAAATCCGTGGAAAAACTGAGACTGTCCAGATCACCGCACTTCCAAGATCGGCTCAAATACTGAGGAGAATCCTGGAGAGCTGACGAAAATTGCAGTCTCTCAAACGTCAGTGAAAACAACCTGTTACTACTAGTAGGAAAAACTCACAAAGAGTATAATAATAATAATAATAGAGACAGGAGAAGACTTGCTATCACTCAGACTCCAGTGAAAGACCATCATCAAATGCTGGTGTGAAAAACTTGCAAGGAGTAATATACTACAGTATTACTAAGACCGGACAGAATACTGAGAAGAGTCCTGGAGATCTGAGGAGACTTGCTTTCACTCAGACAGCAGTAAAAGACCATCAGCTAACGCTGGTGTGAAAAATTTGCAATAATAATAATAATATGAAGGTTGGAATTGCGGGTGGTGCCCTCGGATGGTACCCAAAGCCCTGGAAAAGAACTGCAAATTAGAGGAAGAATCGAGCATTGTTAAGATCAGTTAAACTACTGGAAGATTCTTGGAGATCCGAGGAGACTTGCAGTCGCTTAACCTTTAGCGGAAAACAGCAAGTTCGAGCTGGAGTAAAAGACTCGCTCGGAGTAAAATATTTTGCTACAGAATTGAAAAAGTTGTGGAATGTGAGGGTTACGGTGACACCAATTGTTGTTGGAGCACTTGGGACAGTTTCCAAAGGCTTAAAAAAGAGACTGGGGGAAATTAAAGGGAGAATGGAGATCGCAAAGACCACAGCACTTTTAAGATCAGCAAGAATACTTAGAAGGGTCGTAGAGACTTGAGGAGACTTATTCTCACTCAGAAAAACTCGCATTAAATAATAATTATAATAATAGGGACAAGCAGAACAATGATTATAATAATAATAATAATGATAAAGTACCTTGACGTTGCTAGGGAATTGAAAAACTGTAGCACATGAAAGTGACCGCCATACTAATTATAATTGGGTGCTCTTGGTACAGTCACCAAAGAATTGGTATAGGGACTGGAGAACTTAGAAATAACAGGACGGGTGGAGACCATCCAAACTATAGTATTATTGAGAACGGCCAAAATACTGAGAAGAGTTTTGAGGACTTGAGGAAACTTACTGTCACTTAAACTCCAGTGAAAGACCATCAGCTTACGCTGATGTGAAAAACTCTCAAGGAGTAACTATAATAATAATAATGATAATAATTAGATGTGGAACATAAAATAACGGTGATAACAATTGTAATTGCCGCACTTGAAACGGTAAAAACTTGGTAAAGGTACTGGAATTATTGGAAACTCGAGGACGAATCGAGACCATTCAAACGGTTAAAGATCGGTTAAAATACTAAGAGTCCTGGGGACTCGCTGCCACTTAGACCTTTGGGAAATACCATCAGCTAATACTGGTGTGAAAATCTCGCAAGTACTTTGCCAGAGAACTAAGAAAACTGTGGAACATGAGGGTGACAATAATACCAAATGTAATTGGTGCGCTTGGAAAGGTCCACAATGGCTTGGAAAGGGGACTTGATGAGTTAGGAATCGGAAAACGAATCGAAATCATCCAAACTACAGCATTAAGATCACCTGGATACGTAGGAAGGTCTTGGAGACCTGAGAAGACTCTGTTACTCAGACTCCAGGGAAAGACCATCAACTAATGCTGGTGTGAAAAACTCGCAAGAGATATGAAAACTTTGACCTTTCCATGGAACTAAGAAATCTGTGGAACATGAGGGTGGCGGTCATACCAAATGTAGTACGTGCGCTTGGAACGGTCTCTCAAAGGACGGGGCTAGAGGAATGGGAGATCAGAGGAAGAATCGATACCATCCAGACGATAGCATGAGAGATCGGACAAAATACAGAGAAGAGTCCTGGAGACCTGAGGAGACTTGCTGTCTCTATGATTCCGGTGAAAGCCAACCAGCTAACTCTGCTGTAAACCCGCAAGGAATAATAATAATAATAATAATAATATAAGAAACTTAAATTTGACCCTACGAACAAATGGTATTTGCGCAACGCAGAATGAAACGCACAAACTTCTCTGGGATTTTGAGATACAAACGGATCATCTAATCTTAGCCAGAAGACCTGAATTTATAATAATAAAAAAAAACAAAAAAACAATTTGCCGAATTGTGGACTTTGTTGTCTCGGTTGACCACAGAGTAAAATTGAAAGAAAGCGAAAAGAAGGATAAGTACCTCGACCTTTGCTAGGGAATTAAAAGAAACTGTGGAAAATGAAAGTAACGGTGGTACTAATTGTAATTGATGCTTTTGGTAGTTACCGAAGGATTAAAAAAGGGACTGGTGGACATGGAAATAAGAGGACAAGTAGAGACCATCGAAACTACTGCATTACTGAGATCGGCCAGAATACTGAGAAGAGTCCTGGAAACTTGAGGAGACTTGATGTCACTCAAACTCCAGTGAGAAACCGTCAGCGTAAGCTGATGTGAAAAACTCTCAAGGAGTAACGTAATAATAATAATAATAATAATAATAATATTTACCTGCAAAAACTTGCAAAAGCATTAACACGAAGCCTCTGTTTGCCATCATCGTTTGCTACTTTGATTGGAAAAAGTTTCTTTCAGGGGTCAGCGGTCGATTCTGTGCAGTCGCAGTTGCAACGTCCACTGACGTTCTTTTGTAGAATGTTTTCTTTTGCCTGATGCTCCCTTTTTTTGATTA
This sequence comes from Sepioteuthis lessoniana, assembly GCA_963585895.1. Classification (NCBI taxonomy): domain Eukaryota; kingdom Metazoa; phylum Mollusca; class Cephalopoda; order Myopsida; family Loliginidae; genus Sepioteuthis; species Sepioteuthis lessoniana. Next base: position 228,204 of record CAUZXS010001022.1, on the reverse strand, counting down.
GACCAAAATTTCTCCCCTTTTTTCTGTCATTCGTAATATTAGTTTGCGGGGTGGTTAAATTCTACTGAGTCTCTAGGTTTTTCTTCTTTCTTTTTTACTTCTTTTTTTCCTTCTGTTTTTTTTTCTTAATTAGCAGCAGCCTCGTTCTGATTTTACAAGTGCTGCTGCTGTTATGGAATCTACCTCAAAACAAGGCTCTTCTTTCTTCTCTGTTCGAGTATTGGCTCTGTTTTACCTTTATAAACAACTGTGGTCGACTTTGGAGGCGGATCTACCCATGACAGGAGGAAAAAAAAAACCTCTCTCGGCCCACATTTTTGCTGAGATTTCTGATTGTGGGCCGGGATTTTACTGCGACAAAATCTGTTCTTGTGACTAATTTTTTTTAATTCTGTATGGCTGCTTGTCACTTTCTGTCTCTGTCTATTTGTCTATTTCTCAGTCTGTCTGTCTATCTGTCTGTTTATTTCACACACACACACACACACACACACACACACACACACACACACACACACACACACACACACACACACAACTATCTCGTAGCTCAAAATCGATCCATAACTTTCCGTTATGGTAATATTTGTTTGTTTGTTTGTTAGTTAGTTTCTTTCTTTCTTTATTTATTTATTGATATATTTCTCTTTCTTTCTTTCTTTCTTTCTTTATTTATTTATTTATTTATTGATACATTTCTCTTTCTTTCTTTCTTTGATACATTTATTTTTCTTTCTTTCTTTCTTTCTTTCTTTCAACATTTCTCTTTCTTTCTTTTTTTCAGTTCATTTTATTTTTTCTGTCTTTCTTGTTTTTGTGTCTTTTTATTTTTCTTCATTACATTGTCTTTCTTTCCTTCCTCCATAATTTTTTTCCATTATATTTTCTTTTTATTATTATCATTATTATTCACTCATAAGAACTTTTCACATCAGCGTTAGCCGATGGTTTTTCACTGAAGTCTGAGTGACAGCAAGTCTCCTCAAGTCTCCAGGACTCTTCTTAGTATTCTGGCCGTTCTCAATAATGCTGTCGTTTGGATGGTCTCCACTTGTCCGCCAACTTCCAAGTCTTCTAGTCCCTTTAGTAATCCTTTAGTTATTATTATTATTATTACATTTCTTTCTTTCAATCTTTTTTCCTTATTTCACAATATTTCTCTCTTCTTTATTAAATTTTCTTTTTTTTTTCATTGTGTTTCTTTCAATCTTTATTGATTATACTTTTTTCCTTACATTTTTTTTTTTTCATTTTCTTTCTTCGATCTTTCGTCTTTTTATTTCCTTCATCATCATAATTCTCTCCTTTTTCTTTCTTTCTTTCTTTCTTTCTTTCTTTCTCACATTATTAAATTCATGTCTTTCTTACTTTCTTTGTTTATTTCTATCTTTATTTTTTATTTCTTTATCATACTCACATGTTTTTCTTTCTTTTTTTCCTTTCTCATATTCTTACACACTTTCTTTCTTTCTTTTTTATACTCAGGCATGCCTGTCTTTTTTCCTTTCATTTGTATATTCAGACATTTCATTCATTCTTTCATTTTCATTCCTCTTTCTTTCCTATATTCATACGTTTGTTTGTTTGTTTCTTTCTTTCTTTCTTTCTTTCAAATGGAGGTTCGTGGCTGCGTAAAATTTATTGTCCCATAAAAACTAAACCACCGTGGAATTTCCCACTTTTCTTAAATATATATTTACCCAAATCACCTCCCACGTGCAGGATGCGAAACAAAGTCAATTTTTAAGCGCAATGGAACTGGTTTGAATTCAAGATTTTCCTTCTCCTAGCCTGTTGACCTACCAAGCTAAAGAGTCTGTCTTTCTGAAGTAAGCGAATTCAAAATCTATATGTGCAACTTTGGCTGATAATCGAAATCGCCTCTCTGATTCGGTATTTAAACACGTTAAAACTGTCCCTCAGGCTATAAAGAAATACTACCAAAAACTTGACAAGATCTGTTAATCCGTCTAGTTACTCAGCGGCTTCCCTGTCTCGCCAGACATTTCTTATATCTCTCGAAATCACTTCACAGGAAATAAAGAACTCCATTTCTTTTGTATACTTCTTTGTTTCTTTTTTTTCTTTGGATAGTACATAGTATGTGTATATAACAGACACATCACCGTTGGGTAATGTTAAAACCAGCTGGTCGTGAAGATTATTGCTGATATATGAATATATATATATATATATATATATATATATATATATATATATATATATATATATAGCGTTCCTCTTCATGCGCTTACGTTTCATTCTTTCCCCATAATTATATATTTCTTCCTATCTTTCTTTCCGTTTCACTTACATTTTTCTTTAATTTTTTTTTCATATTCTTTATGTCTTAAATTCCTTTTCTTTTCATAATTCTCACTATTTTCTTTCTTTCTTTCTTTCTTTCTTTCTTTCTTTCTTTTACTCAGACACTTTTTACTTTTGTTTTTATATTTTTTCATTCATTCATTCATTCATTCACCCATTCTCTCATTTTCTTTCCTCTTTTTTCTTGTATTCATTCGTTTCTTTCTTTCTTTCCTTCTTTCTTTCTTTCTTTCTTTCTTTCTTTCTTTCTTATATTGTTAAATTCATTTCTTTCTTTATTTCTGTCTTTCTTTTTTTCTTTATCATTCGCACACGTTTTTCTTTCTTTCTTTCTTTCTTTCTTTCTTTCTTTCTTTCTTTCTTTCTTTCTCATATTAATAAATTCAAGTCTTTATTTATTTCTATCTTTATCATTCTCTCATATTTTTCTTTTATTTTTTATTCTTTCTTTCTTTCTTTCTTTCTTTCTTTCTTTCTTTCTTTCTTTCTTATATTGTTAAATTCATTTATTTCTTTAGTTCTTTATTTCTATCTTTCTTTTTTCTTTATCGTTCTCTCACGTTTTTCTGTCATTTTTTCTTTCTCATATTCTTACTTCTTTCTTTCATTATTTCTTTCTTTCTCATATTGATAAATTCATCTCTTTATTTATTTCTGTTTCCTTTTTCTTTCTTTATCATTCTCTCATGTTTTTCTTTCTTTTTTCTGTCTATCTTTCTTTCTTTCTTATATTGTTAAATTCATTTATTTCTTTAGTTCTTTATTTTTATCTTTCTTTTTTCTTTATCATTCTCTTACGTTTTTCTGTCATCTTTCTTTCTTTTTTCTTTCTTTCTCATATTGATAAATTCATGTCTTTATTTATTCCTATCTTTC